>JAESUZ010002578.1:600000-773924 GCA_017311185.1 Proteles cristata cristata
AAAATAAATATATGAACGTTTAAAATGTTTTGTTGATTATTTTATTCATTTTTTATAAAAATTTTAAAATGTTTATTCATTTTTTGAGAGAGACAGAGCACAAACAGGGAAGGGGCAGAGACAGAGAGAGAGAGAGACAGAATCCAAAGCAGGCTCCAGGCTCTGAGCTGTCAGCACAGAGCCCAACGCTGGTCTCAAACTCATGACCTATGAGATCATGACCTGAGCTGAAGTTGGACACTTAACTGACTGAGCCACCCTGGCATCCCTACCAAGTCTTTCCCCTAGTTGAGCCTTCAGATGAGAATGCAGCCAGTCTTAATTTCAGCCTTTGGAGGCTCAGAGCAGAGGACCCAGCTAAAATGTGCCAAACTCCAGATCCTTGGAAACTATGAGATAACAAATTGATGCTGTTTTAAGCCACTTAGTTTATGAAAATTTTTTATGCAGCAATAGAAAAGTAATACAGACTTGAAGGAAGGGTAGAAATTAGAAAAATAAAGAAAAAGAACATTCCGAACATTGAACAGCATTTGTGAAGCTACCCTGACGTAGGATAATACTGATAGCTTCCATTTACTGAGTGCCAGCTATGTGCCAAGCCTTGTGCTAAGTGCTTCACATGGTCTTTTCAGGGAACAAAGACACTGTCAATGTCAATGAGGATTGAACTGTAAAGTATTAGGGGAGGGGCGCAGGAAGTGAGGCTTAGCTAGAGAAGGATTGGGCATAGTCTTGCAAAGTATGCTAAAAATTTTGGATTAATACTAAATGAAATGGGAAGTTATATTTTTAAAATTTTTTAAAGTTTATTTACTTATTCTGAGAGAGAGAGAGAGATAGCTGAGGAGAGACTGAGAGAGAATCCAAGCAGACTCTGCACTGACAGTGTAGAGCCCAATGCAGGGCTCAATCCCATGAACCGTGAGCTCATGACCTGAGCTGAGATCAGGAGTCAGATGCTTAACCAACTGAGTCAGCCAGGAGCCCCTGAATTGGGAAGTTAATAAAGGATTTTAAGCAGAGGAGGGACATGATATGACTTGCATTAAATTTTTTTTAGTGTTTTATTTATTTTTGAGAGAAAGAGTAGAAGTGGGGGGAGGACAGAGAGCGAGAGAGACACAGAATCTGAAGCAAGTTCCAGGCTCTGAGCTGTCAGCACAGAGCCTGACCTGGGGCTCGAACTGGTGAACTCGAGATCATGACCTGAGCTGAAGTTGGACGCTTAACTGACTGAGCCACCCAGGAGCCCCCTGCCCTTAAAAAATTTTTTTTTAATTTACATTTTTAAAAGATCATTCTGGCTGCTGTGGGGAGGGCAGATTAGAGGGGGCAGTGTGGATATTGGAGGTCAGCTGGGAGGATGGAGCAGTGGTCAAGGTGAGAGACTGTAGAGGCCTGGACCAGATGATGGAGGTGAAGACAGAGAGAGGTTCCAGGTGTATCTTGGGGGTAGAATTGGCGGCACATGGGAATGGATTGTATTAAGTCATGATGATGGGGAGGGTGAATGTTTGGGATGTCTCCTAGTTTTCCAGTTTGGGCAACTCAAGTATGAAAGCACATTTGCTGGATTTTTCTACGATTCCTCACCTTGCACATTAGACCTCTTTCACAATGGACCTCTTCTCTAATCTATAGTCACTCCCTAGGTGATCTTGTCCAATCCCATGGCTATAAATACTATCTATTTACATAGTATTATGCTGACCCCTAAACTAACTCCTTCCTGCATGCTAGACTTACTGCTTAAGACCACCATTTGGATGTCTAATGGGTCCCTCAAATTTACAAGTCCCAATACTGAACTCTTGTGATCTGTCTTACAAACATGCTCGTGCCCACTGTTCACCATCTTGATAAATGGCACTGGTTTTTATCTATTCACTCGGTTGCTCAGGACAAGAACTTAGGAGTTATCTTTGATTCTTCTCTTTCTTCATATTCCACGGCCAATCCATCTGCAAACCTAGTTGTCTCTACCTTTGAAAATCTGTACCGTGAGTCCAGTCAGTTCTCACTGTCTCCATTGCTGTCCCCCCAGTCCCAGTTCCCACCACCCTTCTGAGGTACTGTTGCGGTAGCCTGTGACTGGCTTCTGTCTTCCACTCCAGCTCCTTGTTTCCCAAGCAGCAGCTAGAGTTCCTTTAGCAAGTCTGATCATGTCTCCCTGCTCCCCACTCAAAACCCCTCAACGGCTCCCCATCACACTTAACACCTGGTCCAGAATTCTTACCAGATCCTATACAATTGCCCCTGGCTCTGTTCACTCTCATCTACTACTGGTCTTCCATTTCTGGCTCCACCCCAGCCATTTTGGCTTCCATACTGTTTCCTGAATACGCCAAACACACTCTTGCTGCAGGGACTTTGTATGTGCTGTCCCATCTCCCAGGAATACCCTTCACCCAGATACCCTCATAACCCATTCCTCCCCTTCATTAAGGACTCCGCTCAAATGTTTCTTCCTCAGTCCTCTGATCACCTGATTTAACACAGAACTCTCAGTCACTCTCCACTCCCTTAACCTGCATTGTTTTTCTCTCATGAACTTATCGCCACATGAGTATATTACATTTTGTTTCTTGTCCATTTCCTCTGCCAGAGTGTTGGCAACACAAGGCGAAGGTCTCTGTTTTGTTTCCTCCTGTTCCCTAGTACCTAGCACAGTATCTGGCAAAAACAGTATACTCAGTAAATAGTCGTAGAATGCACAAGTGAGTGAATTTGTCGAGCTGGGGCAGACTGATGGAGGAGCAGATTTACAGAGGAGGTAAGTTCAAGCCTGAGACATGTTAGATTTGACAGGCTTAAGAGACCTAAGTGGGCAGAAATAGGTGTCCAGTAGCCAGTCAAATATACTGGTGCATAACCCAGGAGGGACAGACAAGCTCCTCTGTGCTCTTGTATAACCATGTTGACATGTGTGTGTCCACGTGTCTGCACTTGCACCTGAGCCTGTGTGTGTGCCTTGAGGAGTGCACGTATGTGTACCTGCAGGTGGATGGGGGTGGGGTTTCTGACTCTCTTGCATCTATGTGTCTGCTCTGTGCGCACCTAGAGGATGAAGGCATGTGGGCCTCTGCTTATGATGAAGAGAGAAAATATCTGTTCCCAGCCACTGCGGTGTAAGTGTCTCTGAAGTGCAAAAGCCTTTTCCATACATCCCTGGAGACTGGACCCTGGTCATTGTGAGAGGCTGAGCCAACCAGCTGTTTCTGAGCCTTCCCAGAAGGATTTGAGGATTTGTTTCCAACTAGGCAGGCTGCTCTTCTCAGGGCAGAAATTTGGGTCACAAACGATCTTGGCAGATAGTCTTTCTTACACATTATTGTTTAGTTTGTTTGGGGGAGGGCAGGAAATGGAGTGGGGAAGGGGAACCACAATGCAGATCTCTCATGTGTGGCTCTCACACACACTTCAGAAGGCCCAAGCCAGGAAAATGTCAGATTTGGTCATAGAAATGCTGCCTTGGGGGCACCTGGGTGCCTCAGTATGTTAAGCTTTTGACACTTGGTTTTGGCTTGGGTCAGGATCTCACGCTTCATGGGTTTGAGCCCCGTGTCAGGCTCTGTGCAGACAATGTGGAGCCTACTTGAGATTTTCTCTCTGCCCCTCCCCCACTCGTGCTTGCTCTCAAAATAAATAAATAAACTTAAGGAAGGAAGGAAGGAAGGAAGGAAGGAAGGAAGGAAGGAAGGAAGGAAGGAAGGAATGCAGTCCTGGAAACCTCTGGCTTGAGAAGAAGCTTGTGCCTGAGGTCTTGGTCCAGACCAGTGGCAGCAGCTGATGGATTAGACTTACCAGCTTTATCTTCTCCCCACATCCGGTCCAAGATGCCCTACCTTACAGGTTAAAGTGAGAAGGGTCCCTTGCCTTTGTCCACTATCCTGGCCATCTCAGGGTCTGTATTGTTTCACTGCCCAACCTTCTCCTGTGCTCCTAGTTATTCTTCATTTTAATTTTCTAACTCGATGAAAAATGTTCATTTAACAAGTTGTCTATTTAAAAATAAAAAGGAGGGCCTGTAACATAGGATTCAAGTTTATAGAGTTAATCCTGAGTACTTTTTGCCGTGCTTCTCATCTGTGTGGAAGTTACAAATAGTTTCCCCTGGGGGAAGTTGCTGGGAGAAGGTTTCTGTGCTCAGGTCTCCACCCACAGACAAAATGTCAGGCTCAGGAGCCCTCTGACCCAACACAATTCTGACTCTCTAAGGCCTGGGCTCCTGGTCTCTGAAAACAACCTCACCTCCTGCTTCTCTTTTCGAAGCTTCTGGGTACCTACTTTTCTTGCCAGCTATCTGACTCCAACTGACATGGCAAACAGGAAACTGTAGTTCTCTCCCCTTTCCCTTGCTACAGTTCTTTGGGTTGGAAGAACCACAGAAAGTGCAGAATCATAGCATTCAGGGCTCGGAGGGGCCTTTAGGCCTTTGGGAGTCATTGGTTTGCAGATTTTCTCCATAGAGCCCGGAGTTCTGCAGACGAGTCTCAGAAGTTATCAGAATGGTTGGAGGCACAAGGCAGGGATAGAGGCTTTGTTACTTTTGCCCCTTTTATATGACAGGCTTGTACGTACAAATTCATTGGAGAAAAGGCTCCTGCTAATCAAAAGTTCGAACATCACTTTTAGAGTCCAGTCTTTCCTTGGGTGGCTAAGCACTCCCCCTCCCTTAACCTGGTCAATGTCCCCTGGCCTCTGCTGCCCCATCTCGCCCTCAGGCAGACAAAGTGGCAGGAGAGGCACCAGAACTGAAGACTCTTGCTTTCTGCTTGTGTGGGGTTTGCATTTTCTGCTACCCCTCAACCCCGACTACTTCTCTTCTCCCAGCTTCAATTTCGTTCTTCGTGTTTCTTTTCTCTTTGGGACTGAAAGTATTTATTGAGTCAACAAATATCCTTGCACTGTTCCAAATACTCAATATCCACATTTTGATAATAATAATCATCACTGCATAGGTACTAATACTTACATAACAATAATAAATGACTGGCACTGTTCTTAGCATTTTACATACATTAACTCATATTAACTCATTTATG
Source organism: Proteles cristata cristata (assembly GCA_017311185.1). Taxonomy (NCBI): domain Eukaryota; kingdom Metazoa; phylum Chordata; class Mammalia; order Carnivora; family Hyaenidae; genus Proteles; species Proteles cristata. Next base: position 605,049 of record JAESUZ010002578.1, read on the forward strand.
TTTATAACAACCCTACACTGAAGGTTCTATTAGTATATCCACTCCATAGATGAGGAAACAGAGGCTCAAACAGGTTAAGTACCTTGCCCAATATAGACAACTATAGTGTTTTGGCAACTAGGAGCACCCACTAGGTGCTCACCCTGCATTAAGGTCCTTGAAATCTAAACACGGTCCACATTTACAGTCTGATCTCTTCTTCTTTGGGGTCCTACCTTTTGCTGCTTTCATAGCAAACTCACCCCGTATCTGTGGATGGACACCCCCAACCCTGTCTCTGCCTCCTGAAATCTGCCCCATCCTTCAAGGCCCTGCTTAAAGACTACTTTTCTTGCTAACCTTTCTTGACCCTCACCAAGCTGGAATGACTCCCTTCCATTGCTGTGTTTCCCAGGAATCATTCTACCATGTATCACACTTCTTCCCCGCTCTCCCCCCGCAACCTCTGTGTGAGTGCACAGGGGTGCCTGGCTTTTACTCTAACCCATAAGCTTCCTGAAGGCATGACCTTGTCTTTAGGAATCCTTTGCATGGAACAGGTGCACAGTGAATGTTGGTAAAGCAGGGCGAATGAGTTCAGTGTTATTGGGAATCACCTAGGCAAGTAAGTGCATGTATGAGAAAGTAATCCCCCCTCCCCCCAGGTCCTTGGCTCTCCTAGGGACTTGAGCTGGGAACAAGAAGTCAGCCTTTGACAAATGTCTGGGACTCTGCAAGGTGGGCTCACCTGGCCAGTGGGTGGAGCCACCTTCTCCAGGGGTCTTAGGATCCTCTCCACTCCAGAACCCCTCTTCCTCGGTTACCCCTAGGCTATGGGTTCTTCTTTCACTGAAGGGGAGAGATCTCAGGACTCCCAGCCTCAGCAAAGCTGAGTGTCCAGGGACACGGGAGTGGGATGTATGAGGAAACTGGAGCCCCCATTCCTTTCGGTCTGGATGTTCTGCCCAGAGAAGGTAGAGGGGGATATGGAGACTAAGGACGGTGAAGAGGGGTACCAGGGAGGACAGGGAAAGGAAGGCATAAAGATGTGTGTGATGGGAGGTTGCAGGAGGTGGCGGTGGCTCGACCTCAGGCCGCTCTGGACTCTTCGCCAGGGCCGGTAAGGACCTGAGTCTGGGTGGCGGAGGACAACTTCTGCCAGCAGCCCGCGGGTCCTGTCCGCCTCCCGCGCGCTGCGGTGCCCAGCCCAGCGCCAGCCCTCCCAGGGGAGCTGGAGCTCAGGCCCCACTGCTCCCCGCCCGTGGCCACCCGGCTGTCCACCCCCCACGCCCACCGGCCTCCTCACCTTCGGGACCTGAGGGAGCGACGGGGCAGCTGGGCCCTGGGTCCGGGCCAGCCTGGGTGGGGGGAGGCGCTCTTCTTCCCCACGCTAGCTGCGCTCGGGGTTCCGCAGCACCAGCCCGGGCTGCGGCGCCATCAGCTGCTGCGAGGCTGCGGGGCTGTCGGGCCGGGGCTCCGGGGGGCTCCGGGGCGCCGAAGGGGTGTCCGGGGCGGGCTTCAGGCGTAAACACCCAGCAACGTGACCGGAACTGGCGAACAAGCCGTAAGGGGGAGCGGGGGGGGGGGCGGGAGAGATAAGGGGGGAGGGGAGGGACCTGGGACTGGCGGGGAGGGGCCGTGGGCGGGGCGGGGGGAGGGGAAGCTGGCGGCGCGCAGTCGGGGGAGGGGGAACCCCAGGAGCCCCGAGAGCCAGGCCTGAGGACCCCGGCGAGCAGCCGAACTCAGGGAGCTGGCTTTGGCTGCGAGCTGGAAGGGAAACCCAGGGAACCCGCGGACCACTTGGCGAGCAAGGGCGAGGCGGGCGGATCAGCACCGCGGACAGCGCCCAGGCCGGTAGGCCGCGATCCGCTCCGCCCCTCTGCCCACCCACTGGCGTAGTAACCAGTGCTATGCCCACTGGCCCAGGGAACCGTTGAGGGGAGAAGGGGGGTGGGAAGGAACAACCTGACCAAAGGTCAAGAAACCTATTCCGTGCCTAGTTGGCAGCGAGGCTACCCCACACCTCTCACTAGCTGTGTGACCTTGGGTGAATCACATCACCTCTCTGGGCCTCAATTGGAAGACATCCTCTTTTCCTCTGTGAGAATCCCAAGAGCCAAGAGAAAGTCTTTTATAAACTCTGAAGTCCAGAACATTGGTACTGATACGTTTTCACTGCACATGGGAGACTTCTGGAGTTGGACTACCCGACTTCTAATTCCAGCTCTACCAATAACTTTCTCTTCCAGGGACCTTGGTCTCCTTATCTGTAAAATGGGATATTGATGGTCTGTGCAACCCGTAAGTCGCTGAGTTGTTGTGAGGATGAAATAAATTAATATTTGTAAAGTAATTAAAGCAATGCTGCATTCTCACTAGGCATTCGTGTTCATGATGGCAAGGGACCAGGTGGAATTGTATGAGTGGCAGGTGGCTCAGTTCTAGGTAAGTCATTTCCATCTCTGCCTTAAGGGGCCAGAGGAAGGGTCTGAGGGGATTCAGGTTAAAAGGCTGATCTGACTTTTCCCACACCATTGCCAACCAAATCTTCCATGCCCTGGCCTTTGGGGCCAAATATCCAGAGAAGTCCTCCACTTTTGTCTCCAGAACTGGAAGACTCTGGCATGTGGGCTTTGGAAGGGGTTTTGGCAACTCATTAGCCTCAAGGGCACCCGGCCTTCTCTCTATGGATCTCTTTCCTCCCTCCTAGAATATTGCTCCTAGAATATTCTAATCCTCAAAAAGTTGAGGAAATAACTCTCTTGTAGGTCTCTTGGCAAGTAGAGTTCCTATTTTGTTCAAAAGTGCCTCAAATCCCACTCTGTAAGAACTCCAGATTCTAGCTGTGCTTTGGGTGGTCCCACTTCATCCTGTCTTTCCTGAAGAAACTACTGAGAAAGGAGCAGAAAGGCCAACACTATCCTGCTTCATAGTACCTCTCTGTTCCTCCAAGGGTAGTGTTCTTGGAATGGGTACTGTGTCTGGGTCTCCAGAAGGGCTATGGGTTCTGATAAACCATCAGCTCATCAATGATTTTGATTAACCGTCAGTACTGAGGAAATAACCCCTCACCTTCATGATGTATTGGTAAGAAGGCTGAAAGTTACGCTTAGTATCCCCCAAAAATCTGTGGTATGAAGGAGCTTGAAAACTTGGACTCTCATGCTAGCTCTGTTACTTACTATTTGAGTAATTCTGGGCAAATCTCAACCTCTCTTAGCTCTAGCTTCTCCTCAGTGAAATGTGAAGAGTAACATTTGCTCTGCCAATAGGATCATTGTGAGGATGTCAGGAGGAGAGGGTGAAAGTATTCTGTGAAGGGCATGCAGATGGGATTGTTATGACCACATCCCAAATGTTTTTCTCCTTGATCTGTGTAAGAGAGATCTTGGGGCTTTGGCTTTTCATCAGCTAAAGCAAACAGTCCCGCCCCAGATGTTTGTCTGAGGGGTGGCCCTGCCTCATGGGACGCTCCGGATTTGCCCCAAGAAGCACTTCTTATAGGGTCCTGCACTGGGATCTGCAAGACCTGGCCTCTAGGGCTGTCTTCAGGACACGTGCAACATCTTTGGCTGGAAAACTATCCATACGTGAAACAATAAAAGATGTGTACAAACCACTCATAAAACAACTGAAAGTGATGGGCAGCAGAGCTGAGAGAGCACCATGTGAAGACGGAGCTGGGGCCTGGACGTGGGGCGAGGGGTCTTGGGGGGCCTCTTTGAGGTTAACAGTCATAAAGCCAGATATAGAGTAATGCTGAGCAAAGCTGGCTGCGTGGCACTCTAGCTTAGGTTGTAAGGAGACCCAGACATGTGAGATATGGAGGTGATGACACCAGAGATGGTGATGTTGATAACAATTAACATTCATTATGCACTTTCTCTGTGCCAGGCAATCTACTAAATACTGCTTAAAAATTGTTTTTATTGTTTTCAAAATTAAGCTTGTTGTTTTTAAAAGTAAACTCTACCCCCACTGGGTCTCAAACTCATGACCCCAACATCAAGAGTTGCATGCTCTATGGACTGAGCCAGCCAGGTATGCCTCAAAATTAAAGTTGTAATGAAGTCTAAGGAAACTAAAGAGTAAAAAAAATGTACATTGGGGGCACCTGCCTATTACAGTTGGTAGAGCGAGTGACTCTTGATTTTGGAGTCATGAGTTTGAGCCCCACATTAGGAGCAGAGCTTACTTAAAACAAAAAAAACAAAAAACAAATATTAAAAGCCTAAAAAGAAGTGTACGTCTCACCTCAGAAGTAACGATCTCACTTCAATATTTTAGCTGAGCACTTTACCCACATAAACTCATTTATTTTCTTAAATTTTTAATGTTTATTTATTTTTGAGACAGTGAGAGATAGAGTGTGAGCAGGGGAGGGGCAGAGAGAGAGGGAGACGCAGAATCTGAAACAGGTCCAGGCTCTGAGCGGTCAGCACAGAACTCGATGTGGGGCTTGAACCCACAAACCGCGAGATCATGGCCTGAGCTGATGTCAGAAGCTTAACCGACTGAGCCACCCAGGTGCCCCTAAACTCATTTAAACTGTAGAGAAATCTTATTAGAGGATTTCTCCCCATTTGTAGGTAGAGAAAATGAAACTCAAGAGAGGTTAAATTTAACACCATCCAGATGTAAGCAGTGGAGCTGGGTGGGACTCAGACTCTAGTCCAGTCAAGCCAGAGGTGACTTCATTAGGTCTCTCAGTGAGGGGATGGAGCCAGCTCTGGAGAAAAGCATCTGCAGTGGTCATGAGGTTTAGGGGAAGATGCAAATGAGCTCAAAGAGTGAAATGTGGGTAGCAGAGAAGGCCTAAAAGTTCCCTTCATCTCTTAGTGACACCTTGGGATTCTGACTTTCTGAGTTCTGTTTGGGTAACAGCTCCGTATATAGGTCAGTGTCCTGTCAGGGAACAGACGGCACATTTAAAATGGATCACTTGAGGGGCGCCTGGGTGGCTTAGTCGGTTAAGCGTCCGACTTTCGCTTAGGTCATCATCTCATGGTTCGTGGGTTCGAGCCCCGCGTCGGGCTCTGCGCTGACTGCCAGCTCAGAGCCTGGAGCCTGTTTCAGAGTCTGTGACTCCCTCTCTCTCTGACCCTCCCCTGCTCACGCTGTCTCTCTCTCTCCTAGAAATAAATAAAACATTAAAAAAAATTAAAAGGGATCATTTGAAAAGAGTTAAGGGACTATTTACGAAGCTGTGGACAGGGTTTAAGGGACAAGAGATAGAGCTATTACCATCCTTAGGACTAGAGGGACAAGAGAAGGCAGTTAGGAGAACTCAAAAAGGGGGATATGGGGGTGCCTGGGTGGCTCAGTCTTTTAAGCATCTGACTCTTGATTTCAGCTCAGGTCATGATTTCATGATCTGAGATCGAGCCCTGCTTTGGGTTCTGCGCTGACAGCCTGGGATTCTCTCTCCTTTTTCCTCTGCCCCTCCCCTGCTCACTCTCTCACTCTCTCTCAAGAAAAAAAAAAAAAAAGAACAGAAGGATATGGGGAGAGAGCTGCCTAGCAGGAGCTGTAGCTTTCCTTAAATGGAATCAACTGACCCACAGTGACCTGGAAGGGAGGAAGCTGAGGAATAAGTAGACTGACTTCACTCTCCTGCCTCCCAATACCCTGCTGGTGACTTTCCAGCCAATTCCAACGAGCAGCCAGAAGTTAAAAGAGGTCATTGACATTGCCTGTACAGGTTGACTCCCTGGTGCATAAGCAGGGTGGAGAAAGACTGGGAAAGTTTCTGGAGGGATGACATATCTGGCACAACCTTCCTTATCAGCTTGGGTCTTATTTGCTGTTCTTTGCCAGGCCATTGCCCACCGAGCGCCCTAGCATCGGTAGGGACCAACACTGCCTCTCCATGCAACAAGGTTACACAGGCAGCTCTTTTCTTCAAAGACTCTGGTCATACTGTCCTTGCCTCCTGAGTTAAGAGCTTGGAGCCCCAAAGGCCACCTAGCCTGGGTGCCTTAGGATTCTGTAGCTATAGGGATGGCGTGTAGGGAGTTCTGACATGGGAAAGCCAGCCAGAGATCATGTGGGGACACCTCTTTGCCCACCTTCTCTTTTTTTTTTAATTTTTTTTTTAATGTTTCATTTATTTCTAGGAGAGAGAGACAGTGTGAGCAGGGGAGGGTCAGAGAGAGAGGGAGACACAGACTGAAACAGGCTCCAGGCTCTGAGCTGGCAGTCAGCACAGAGCCCGACGCAGGGCCCGAACCCACGAGCCGCGAGATCATGACCTAAGCGAAAGTCAGACGCTTAACCGACTAAGCCACCCAGGCGCCCCATCTTTGCCCACCTTCTCAATGAAAGATCAAACTAGAGCAAGGCTCCGCTTTCCTCAGTGGTGAAATGTCTGATTTTGATAAGATGGTCCCTAACGTCTCAGCCCTGAATTTCAGTCTTTGATTATTCCTTTTTTAAAAAAAGAATGTTTATTTATTATTTTGAGAGAGAGACAGAGTGTGTGTGGGAGAGGCACAAAGAGAGAGGGAGACACAGAAACCAAAGCAGGTTCCAGGCTCTGAGCTGTCAGCCCAGAGCTCAACATGGGGCTTGAACTCACAGACAGTGAGCCAAAGTCAGCTGCTTAACCAACTGAGCCACCCAGGCACCCCTAAACCTTTTATTATTCCTAAACCACTAGCACAGCAACAGGTACAAACTGTGTGTGTATGTGTGTGTACTGGGCCACAATTTGGCCTCAGACATCCCCTACACCTTCCTCCATCTAGGGCAGAGAGCTCAGGAGCTCACCCAACAGGTATCATTGAAGGGAACCCCAGGAGTTCTCCCCACTGTGTCTCAAATCCATTCATTTTTTTGAAGAGTTTTTGTTGATGTCGGTTTATTTTATTATGTCCAATTTAATTTATTTTAGACATCATCATAAATTTATTTAAAAATATACTTAAAAAATATATATATATATATTTTATTTGTTTCTGAGAGAGAGAGAGAGAGACACAGCATGAGCAGGGGAGGGTCAGAGAGAGAGGGAGACACAGAATCTGAAACAAGCTCCAGGCTCTGAGCTGGCTGTCAGCACAGAGCCCGACGTGGGGCTCGAACCCACGAACCGTGAGATCATGACCTGAGCTGAAGTCAGACGCCTAACTGACTGAGCCAACCAGGCGCCCCTCAAATCCATTCATTTTAGATCACTTTCCATGATCTTGGGCAACTAGCTCCCAAACTCTTTGGTGATCCAGTGTAGCTGTGGTTCCCTTTTTCCTTTATTTTCCACTAGCTTTATAGTAGCTTTGTCACACGTGATGTTCCTCACTTTGCCTTAAATGTACCACTTTCTACAGCCAGTTCTTTTCAATATGTTTTATTAGAGAAGTATTAGAATTACATTTTAGAAAGACTGGGAAATGAATACAAGTAACAAAAAAATGTGTCTATAATCCTATTGTCCTAATGCAACTATTACCATTTTTGTGAATTATCTTCTAGTGTTTTTATACCCATGATGATTCACCTACTTGTTTTCATGTCATGACTGCCTGATTTTTTTCAGCACATTGGATCATAACTTTTCTTTCATGTTTCTAAATCTTTATTGTTTTGCAACCTCTTAAAGATAATTGGCTATTTGTACTTGGTTTTTGCCTTTTATCTGTCAGAAATAAATTATTACTTTAAAATGATTTTTTAGAGGGGCACCTGGGTGGCTCAGTCAGTTAAGCTTCCAACTCTTGACTTGGGCTCGGGTTCATAGGATCGAGTCCTGCATCAGGCTCTGCACTGACCATGCAGAGCCTACTTGGGATTCTCTCTCTTTCCTCTCTCTGCCCTTTCCCTGTGCATGCATGTGTGTGTGCTCTCTCTCAAAATAAATAAATATTAAAAATATAAAATAAAATTATTATTATTTTTTAAATGTTTTATTTATTTTTAGGAGAGAGAGAGAGATAGCGTGAGCAGGGGAGGGTCAGAGAGAGAGGGAGTCACAGACTGAAACAGGCTCCAGGCTCTGAGCTGGCAGTCAGCACAGAGCCCCACACGGGGCTCGAACCCCACAAACCGCGAGATCATGACCTAAGCGAAAGTCGGAAAGTCGGACGCTTAACCGACTAAGCCACCCAGGCGCCCCTAAAATAAAATTATTTTTAGGGGTGCCTGGCTGGCTCAGTGAGGGGAGCATCATTTCAGGATCATGAGTTCAATCCCTCTGGTGGGCACGGAGCCTACTTTAAAAAAATTGTACAAACAATCATTTTTAAAAAATTTTTAATGAAGAAAATAAGGAATCTAAATCTTACCTTCCAGATAATACAGAATTATATACATATTATCCAGGCAATTCTTAAAAATACTTTAAAAGGTTGGACATGTTGGGGTGTGCCTGGGTGGCTCAGTTGCTTGAATGCCTGATTCTTGATATTGGCTCAGGTAGTGATTTTGCGGTTGTGAGATTGATCCCTGTATTAGGCTCTGACAGCAAGGAACCTGCTTGGGATTCTCTCTCTCTCTCTTTCTCTCTCTCTCTGCCCCTCCCCTCTTCTCACACTCTCTCTCAAAATAAACAAATAAACTTAAAAAAATGGGACATGTTGATGCTTAAAAAAATAAAAACCTCCTCCTCAACTTATCTGTCCAAAGTTTTCCATCATTAACAAGTTCTACGTGTACACACGCACACACACACACACACACAGAGTTTTTTATTTTTAAGACACTGATAGCATCATACAGCACCATACCCTGTTCTGCACTGTGCTGTTTTCACTTGTATTTTGGAGATCTCCTAAAGATCAGTAAATGTTTTAATTTGCTAATTAATGTCAATGTATTTAAAAATATTTTTTCCTCATTTTTCACTGTAGAATAATTAGGAATTCTAGATAAGCAAATATGTGAAAACAAATTTGTCCATATACATCTCCAAGTCATAACAACTTTTAACATTTGGCATTAAAATTTTTTTTAATGTTCATTTATTTTTGAGAGAAAGGCTCAAAAATAATCTGAAGTAGGCTCCAGGCTCTGAGCCATCAGCACAGAGCTTGATGCGGGGCTCAAACTCATGAACTGCGAGATCTACAGTACAATGTATCCATTTTCTTATTGTTTGATAATCAGGTTGTCTGAACTTTTTAATGTTATTAAACAGTAATGTGGTGGATGTCCTGGTAGCTTAATCATTTGAAATGTGACTTTTATGGGCTCTGCACTGACAGCACAGAGCCTGCTTGGGATTCTCTCTCCCCCTCTCTGTCCCTCCCCTGCTCATGTGCAGTCTCTCTCTCTCTCTCTCTCTCAAAATAAATAAATGGACTTAAAGTGACTTTTATTGTATTTTTTCTTGTTGTACATATTTACTTAGAAAAGTCAGAATATATGGATAAGAAAAACAGTGAAATAAAATTCATCATGACTTCACCTATCTGAACATGAATCACCTTTTTCCCCATTTTATTTATTTATTTTTTTACTTTCTATAATTTATTTATTTTTTATAAGTTACATCCAACAACAATTTCAGGAGTAGATTCCTTAGGCCCTTTACCCATTTAGCCCATCTCCTCTCCCAAAACCCCTCCGGCAACCCTCTGTTTGTTCTCTAGATTTAAGAGTCTCTTAGGTTTTGTCCCCCTCCCTGTTTTTATATTATTTTTGTTTCCCTTCCCTTAGGTTCTTCTGTTTTGTATCCATAAATCACCTTTTTATATGTTCCTATAGTTCTTACAGATGTTTCTAACAAATATATATATTTTTAATTTTTTTTAATGTTTTATTTATTTCTAGGAGAGAGAGAGAGACAGCGTGAGCAGGGGAGGGTCAGAGACAGAGGGAGTCACAGACCGAAACAGGCTCCAGGCTCTGAGCCGGCAGTCAGCACAGAGCCCGACGCGGGGCTCGAACCCACGATCCGTGAGATCATGACCCGAGGGAAAGTCGGACGCTTAACCGACTAAGCCACCCAGGCACCCCTCTAACAAATATATTAATATGATGGTTCTTTATGGTAACTTCTTTTTTTCTCTTTTGAGAGAGAGAGAGGCAGGAGGAGAGAGACAGACAGAGAGAGAGAGTCTCAAACATGGAGAATCTTAGTGTAGAGCCTGACTCAGGGCTCGAACTCACGACACTGGAATCATGACCAGAGCCGAAATCAAGAGTCAGACATTCAACCAAGTGAGCCACTCAGGTGCCCCTATTTTTCCCTTTTAGAGTATACATTGCTTTTTTATGTCAATACAAATTTTGTTTTGTTTAGTTTAGTAGCTATAGAACATCTCATCATATGGACACGTTTCTTTACTTAACGCACCTCCTGCTGGACTTTTGTGTTGTTTCCAGTTTTTTTTTTAAATATTTTTATTTTATTTATTTCTAGGAGAGAGAGAGAGAGACAGCATGAGCAGGGGAGGGTCAGAGAGAGAGGGAGTCACAGACTGAAACAGGCTCCAGGCTCCGAGCTGGCAGTCAGCACAGAGCCCGACGCGGGGCTCGAACCCACGAACCTCAAGATCATGACCTAAGCGAAAGTCGGACGCTTAACCGACTAAGCCACCCAGACGCCCCCTGTTTCCAGCTTTATTATAAACAGTGCTGCCATGGACAGTCTTCTACCAGAGGATCTTTTTTTTTTTCCCGCATTTTTAATTATCTCCTTAAGATGGATTCCAAAAAGAAATTATTGAGTTAAGAGACGTGTACACTTGATGCCTTTCGATCATTCCATCAAGTTGTCACGTTCCCTAGTGGGATGGATTTGTACTCCTACTTCAGTCAGGATTAGGACCACCCTTCTCCATACAAACCCTGAGTGGGGTCATTAAAAATAACAACAACCAGCTGTTCCCAACTTGACAAGTAAAAATCGTATCGCATTCAAATTTTCGAGTATGTAATTTCTAGTAGGATTCAATTTTTATGTGTCCCCTAGCCATTTATATTTCTTCCCTGAGTTGTATGTTCATGTCAATTTATTTTTAATTCGTATCAGAATGTTCATCATTCTTTTATAATAAAAACTTTCATTATTTTAGTTTTTGATTGTCTTAAGAGACACATGATACAAAATCTACTATCTTAACTGGTTTTAAGTGTGCAGGTAAGTGTACAGTCACATTGTTGTGCAAACATCACCACTACCAATTTCCATAACTCTTTTCATCTTGCAAAACTGAAACTCTCTGTCCATTAAACACAAACTCCCCATTCTTCCCCTCTTCAACCCAAGACCCTAGCAACCCTAGCAAATCTACTTTCTGTCTCTATAAATGTGACTACTTTAGGTGCCCCAGATAAGTGGAACCATACAGTATCGTGTTTTTGTGACTGGTTTCTTTCACTTAGCATAATGTCCTCAAGCGTCATCTCTGCTGTAGTATGTGTCAGAGTTTCCTTCCTTTGTAAGGCTAAACAGTATTCTGTTATATGTGCATACCACATTTTGCTCATACATTCATCCATCCATAGAAACTTGGGTCGTTTCCACCCCTCCACCGTTGTGAATAATGCTGCTAATCATGAACATGGGTGTATAAATACAGGCATATATTTTATTTTAATGTTTATTTATTTTTGAGAGAGAGAGACAGAGTCTGAGCAGGGGAGGGGCAGAGAGAGAGGGAGACACAGAATCTAAAGCAGGCTTCAGGCTCTGAGCTCTCAGCACACAGCCCAATGCAGGGCTTGAACTCATGAACTGTGAGATCATGACCTGAGCGGAAGTCGGACACTTAATCCACTGAGCCACCCCAGCGTCCTTACAGGCATATATTTTAAAAACATTTAAGTTTGACATTTTCCTTTACATTTTGCTTATCATATTTTTGTGATTTGCTAGGGTTCAATATTTTTATTTTAGTCAAAGTCATTGATCTTTTCCTTTATAGCATCTGACATTGATGTCTAGCTTAAAAAAATCCATCCCTGGGCTGCCTGAGTGGCTCAGTTGGTTTAGCTTTAGCCTCTAGAGCTCAGCTCAGGTCATGATCTCATGGGTTGGTGAGACTGAGCCTCAGGTCAGGCTCTGTGCTGCCAATGCAGAGCCTGCTTGGGATTCTCTCTCCCTCTCTCTCTCTCTCTCTTTCTCTCTCTCTCATTATAAATACATTGAAAAATTATTCATCCCCACTTTAATATATAATGATAATACTACATATCTTTTTTTGGTACTTTACATATATTAATATACATTATTATAACTCATATGAACTACATTTTATGATTTGAAATAGAGATTTTGGGGGCTCCTGGGTGGCTTAGTCGGTTAAGCGTCCGACTTTCGCTTAGGTCATGATCTCGCGGTTCGTGGGTTCGAGCCCCACGTCGGGCTCTGTGCTGACTGCCAGCTCAGAGCGTGGAGCCTGTTTCAGTCTGTGTCTCCCTCTCTCTCTGACCCTTCCCTGCTCACACTGTCTCTCTCTCTCTCCTAGAAATAAATAAAACATAAAAAAAAAAATAGAGATTTTGTCCCCCATAAACGGTTAACTAAGTGTCCCATCACCATTTCCCCCACCACTCTGAAATACGTATATCACACACACACACACACACACACACACACACACACACACACACACACACACACACACACACCTTTGGGGATGTTTCTGGACCTTCTATTTGTTTCCTTGGTTTCTCTGTTAACTGTTGGGGAAGCTTAAAGAAGGAATGCTCAAAGGCAATTTCTAGCCTCCTGTACTCTTGAAGATCAAAGGCAAGCTGCCAACCTAACTTGTCTGTATTTGCTTCCCTGTTTTCTTTTACGCGATGCCTCTGTGTTGGTTACATTCTTCATCCCTTGTTGCTTCCTGTCACTTCCTTAGACATAGGGGAAAGCTTGGGGGAGGATTCTTAGGATATGTGTAATCTTGATTTTCGTTGGACACTGGGGAAGGCACTACGAATATATTGGCAAATGTCAGTAGCATTTGGGTTTTCCTGCAAACTTTGTCAGTACTCCTGGGCAAGGTGAACAATCCCTAAGACGGAGGCAGGCTCCCAGGATCTTCGCACTGGAGGCCGGGTGTTTCCCTCCTACAAAGGACGTGCGTTTTCCTGGTGTAGGAGGCAGGTGGATCAGGAGGCACTGTGCAATGTGCATACAACCGCTACGTTTATGAACATTTAAAAAAATTTTTTTTAATGTTTTATTTATTTTTAGGAGATAGAGAGAGACAGCGTGAGCAGGGGAGGGTCAGAGAGAGAGGGAGTCACAGGCTGAAACAGGCTCCAGGCTCTGAGCTGGCAGTCAGCACAGAGCCCAACGCGGGGCGCGGGTCTCGAACCCACCAACTGCGAGATCATGACCCAAGCGAAAGTCGGACGCTTAACCGACTAAGCCACCCAGGCGCCCCTTAATCATTTCTGAAACTCAACTCTTTCAAACAGGCTTGAGAAGCCTGCTTTCATCATGCTGTGGGCCAGTGTGGTCTCTGCCCAACTCCAGGAATGAAGATCTCCTGCGGCGGAAGGATCTTGAAGCCTGGGGTGGTGCGTTTTTTAGGGTCCCGCAGCTTGCGGGCCAACGCCTACTGTCTTAACTACTGTCCCTTTAAAATATTTTAGTAATCTGCAGGGCACTCCGGTTTCATGTATTTAGAGTGATTTAATTTTTTATGCATAACTTTCTGGGAAGATAGAGCAGGTGTCCTAAGCGAGAAAGGCCTCGTCACCGCGAGTCCGGTTTCCCTCGCAGAACTCTCAGAACGTGACTCCTCGGCCAGTGCTCCAAAGAAACCCGGCGCTTGGGCGCGGGCCGCGGCCTCGGCCGCTGCGGCGCGGGAGTGCGCAGCCCGGCCCCGGCCAGCTCAGGGGCGGGGCCGCCGGCCGCGCGCGCCGCGCCGCGCCGCCCGGCTGCGGGCTGGGTCGCCGCCGCCCGCCCCGCCCTCGGGGACCCGCGCCGCGCCCCGCGCCCGAGCGCGCCCTCGGCACTGGCCTGCGGCAGCCGGAGTCGCCTCCGCCCAGCCGGGCAAGGAACGGGCGGGCGGCCGGACGAGGCATGGCGGGCCGCCGGGCGCCGGGGGAGAAGCGCTGGCAGCTGGTGCGCTGGTGAGTGGGCGCCGGGGGCGGAGAGGGGCGCGGGGCCGGGTGCGCCCCGAGGTCCGGCTGGGCGCGGGAAGGGATGGGGCGCCGGCCCAAAGTTTCTTCTCGAGCTGAGGTTGCGGGGCCAGGTTGACGGAGAGGCGCAAGGACTGCCCGGCCGTCAGCATCCCGCGTTCCGGCTCGGGGTCTTTGCGGCTCTCCAGGCAGATGGGCGCTGGGACCCGGGACCCTGTCCCTGACGTCAGGCCTTGGAGGGACCCCGGTCCTCCTTCCACAGGCTCATAGGCAGGGTTTTCCTCCTTCCCTTTCCCCCACCTCAGCTTTCCGATCTGTGTCCTGGGGGTCCCCCGCATACCTCCATTTCTGCTGCTTTGGTCGGGTCGCAGAACTGAGCCCCAGGGGGCACAACCCACAGCCCTCAGCAGCGCTGTTCAAGGAGATGCCCCTGTCCACCTACACAGGGATCTCTGAGGGTGGGCCATTTGGGGTTGGGGGCTTAGAGATAAGGGCGTAGGAGGTGAGGGACGAGATCCCCGTGTAGGTGGGTGGTTGCCCCTACCCAGGCCGCAGTCCTGCCTGCGGGTATCAGGTTACCTGACTGCAGCCTGAGCGTGTTTCAGACGCATCTCGGGAGTCACCTGGGTTGGGCCCGTGTCCCCAGTGTCCGAATGTTGACGGCTGGCTGCCGCTTCAGCCAGAGGCCTGACCTCTACTTGGCGGGATTTAGAATGCGAGGCAGACTGCTCAGCCCCTGCTCTGGGAGGTCTCCAAGAATCAAAGGAGAATGTCTGGCCGCGACCCCTCCTCGTCCCACATCATCCCACCCACATCAGGACCAGGGGCCATTTCTGAAGTCACATTCTGATACTTCCTGCTGGCTCCAGGATCCAGGTGTGGCACTTACTCTTCACAGTGATACTCAGAGGAAGTTACTAGCACCCTCATTTTACAGATGAGGAAACCGAAGCTTAGAAAAGGAAAGTGGTTAGCTAAGGCCACCCAGCAAACAAGCGTGGAGTCAGGGTTTATACCCAGTTCTTGCCCAGGAGGGTTAACTGCGCCTCTGTTTTGCTTATTTTCTGGACCATCCCACCCAGCCTGGCCATACCTCCAAGTTCATTCACATTGTCAGAAAATCCTAGCATGTCTGAAAAGGAGGGGTCACTGGGTTTCCAGCCTGCCTCTCCCACCTCTGTCCTGGGAGGATTCTAAAATTCAAAGTCCAAATAATCAAAATTATTATTTAGCAGTGGAACCACTTTTCAAATTAAACCCCAATACATAAATCAGAGAAAAGCAGAGTTAATCTGGGGCGCCTGGGTGGCTTAGTCGGTTAAGCGTCCGACTTTCGCTTAGGTCATGATCTCATGGTTCGTGGGTTCGAGCCCCGCGTCGGGCTCTGTGCTGACTGCCAGCTCGGAGCCTGGAGCCAGTTTCAGAGTCTGTCTCCCTACTCTCTCTGACCCTCCTCTCTGCTCACGCCCAGCCCTCTCTCTCTCTCTCTCTCTCTCTCTCTCTCTCTCTCTCTCTCTCCTAGAAATAAATAAAAATATTTTTAAAAAAAGCAGAGTTAATCTTTTGAAGTGTTGGTGGGGAGCTGGCAACTACTCAGTGTCCTCTCCCTGGGAAAGAGGCACTGGGAAGTCCTACTCTAGGACTCCAGGACCTCCCGGACCGGTTTGCTTCGTTTTAATTCTTTCCCTGTTTCACCAAGGAGGAAATAGAAGTTTGAAAGGGGCAGAGCTTGGAGTCCTGCTGTGAATCTCGGTCCATCTCTCTGCCCTGGTACTGCCTGGCTGGGTTGGATCTTGGGCTGAACCTGATGATGCATTTATTATTGATTATTGTTCGAGCCCTAATTAGGTTTGGGGTTACCTTTAGCCCCCAGGTAAAAGCCCACTGCCGTGAGAAGGTCCTGAAGATGCGGCTTGAGTGGTCAGGCAACTTGGCGGGGAGCACTCTTGAGGGCAAGTCACCTTTCTTCTCATGGCAGACTCCCAACAAGGCCAGCCTTGGCCCCTGGTCCCAGGATGTCACACTGAGTTAGTTTGCTCCACTCAAGCTGGCTCAAGAAAAAAGGGGACTTACTGGCTCACAGAACAGAGAAGTCCAGAGACTTTTCACATTTCAGGCACAACTGCTCTCAGGTGCTCAACTGTCACCAAATAATGCTCTAGGCTCTTGGGTCCTCTGCTTTCCTCTGTTTTGTGTTTATTCTCCTGTGGAGGCAAATCGGCCATCAGCTGCTGTAGGCAGCTCTCAGGTTAGCAGCCCTCATGGAAAGAGCTCTCCTTTCTTAGTAGTTCCAGCCAGAGTCTCAGGATGTCATCTCATTGGCCTGACTTTCTTCACATGGCCATTCCCGAGCCAATCACTGTGTGCAGAGTGATGGATGGCTGAGATTGGCCAGGCTGGGTCACGTGCCCACTTAGGGAGCTGAGGGCTGGGGTCAGCTCTACCCCAACCACAGAATTTTGATTGGTAGAGAGGGTGATGAA
This sequence comes from Proteles cristata cristata, assembly GCA_017311185.1. Taxonomy (NCBI): domain Eukaryota; kingdom Metazoa; phylum Chordata; class Mammalia; order Carnivora; family Hyaenidae; genus Proteles; species Proteles cristata. The sequence goes on from JAESUZ010002578.1 coordinate 621,545, forward strand.
TGGTAAATTGTTGGGCAAGAAAAACTCCTGCAAACCCACAATAAAGTTAAAAAGGCAAACACAAAACTGGATAACAATATTTACACAAAACAGGCTAAATGTGAAAATGCTAAATATAAGAAGTGCTCTTATAAATAAATTTAACAAGAAAAAAAGAAAAGAAGAAGAAGAGAGAGAGAGATGGAGAGAGAGAGAGAGAAAACACCACTACAGACTGGACGGCTTAAACAATAGACATTTATTTTTCCAGAAGTCCAAGATCAGGGTGCCAGCGTGGTCAGGCTCTGGTGAGAGCCCTCTTCCTGGCTTAGAGATGGCTGCCTTCCCACTGTGTCCTCAACATGATGTGAGAGCACACAAGCCCTCTGGTGTCTCTTCTTGTAAGGACTTGAATCCTATTGGATCAGGGCGCTGCCTATCCTTAGTTGCACAAAGTCCCTATCCTCCATAGAGTTGTATTGGGGGGAAGGCCTCAATATATGAATTTGAGGTGGGGGTGAGGGGATGGGGATGGGGGCACAAACACTCAGTCCATAATGCTTACCTAGAAAAACTTGGGAGTCTAAATGGTGAATGATTCAGGCTCAACACCTGGAAGCTGGTGGATGCTGCTGGGGTAATAACATCTGAACATGAACCAAGGGAGCTGACTTTGGAGGCCAAGTGTGGGACACCACTGCAGAAACAGCAGAGGCAGAACAAGGACCTCACCTCTGCAGTTTACTTGTCCATGAAGCTGTGCAAGACTGGCGTTCAACAGTGCCACCTTGTGGTGCAGAGAGGAAGAGCAATAGAGGGCTGCTGACTATAGTTCTCTCTACATCTGGTATTTCAAAGGCAGAACTAAGTAAGGCTCTGGGGTTTTTGGAGCGTTCAAAAGCAAGATATTAAACCTTATAATAATAGAGGTTAAGAGGGAAGGAGGATTCAAGCAACTGTTTAGAAAAAAGGAGATACAACCAAATTTATACCCTAAGCTATTGGTACAGTCTTGTACCAATTCCATAGGAAATGAAAGCGTCTGTAGAGCTATTGAACAACTTGGAAATAAAATGTTTTCTGCTGTTCAGATTGGCTAGCCTTTTTAAAGTGCTCACAGTACATAAGAGTGTAGACACACCTAAGTAGCCACAGAATATGGAGTGAGACTTCAGTGGTTCTTTCAAAAAATAAGATACTTCAAATGCTTTTTAAAAGTGAAAAGGCAGAACCACCATTTAAGGGTCTAACTGTGGTAAATTACCAAGTTCAGGTCTGTGGGAGAATTAGGATCTTTTGAGAATTAGGATATTTAAAAAACTATATCAATAATCTGTTGCAATGTACACTTTATTTTTTTTTTAATGTTTTATTTATTTCTAGGAGAGAGAGAGAGAGAGACAGCGTGAGCAGGGAGGGTCAGAGAGAGAGGGAGTCACAGACCGAAACAGGCTCCAGGCTCCAAGCTGGCAGTCAGCACAGAGCCCGACATGGGGCTCAAACCCACGAACCACGAGATCATGACCTAAGCGAAAGTTGGACGCTTAACCGACTAAGCCACCCAGGCGCACCATCAATGTACACTTTAAAAAGTCGTGTCTTAAAATGATGAGATGCACACTGGGTTTTTTTTTTTAATTTTAAAAATGTTTATTTTTGAGAGAGAGACACAGAGCACAAGCTGGTAGGGGCAGAGAGAGAGAGAGAGAGATACGGCCTTTTGGCTAAGATCAAGTGAGAGATACAGAATCCAAAGCAGACTCCAGGCTCTGAGCTGTCAGCACAGAGCCTGATGCAGGGCTTGAACTCACAAACCATGAGATCATGTCCTGAGCTGAAGTCAGAAGCTTAACCAACTGAGCAACCTATGTACTGCACACTCCCTGTGCTGCACACTCATTAGAGTGGCCAAATGCTAGAACATTGGTGACACCAATTGCTGGCGAGAATGAGGAGCAACAGGAATTTCAAAATTTGCTAATGGGAATGCAAAATGGGATGGCTACTTTGGAAGATAGTTACAAAATGAAGCATAGTCTTACCATATGATGGAACAATCACACTCCTCGGGATTTACCCAAAGGAACTGAAAACTCAGGTCCACACAAATACCTGTATATGGATGTTTATATCATCTTTGTCCATAGTTGCTAAAACTCGGATTCAACCAAGGTGTTCTTCAGTAGGTGAATGGATAAATAAACTGGTACAGCCAGACAATGGAACATCATTCCGCACTAAGAAGAAATGAGCCATGGAGCCATGAAAAGACATGGAGGAACCCTAAGTACACATGACTGAGGGAAAGAAGCTGAATGCTGGATGATTCCAACTCTGTGACATTCTGGGAAAGGAAAACCTAAGGAGACAGTAAAAAGATGAGTGGTTGCCTGAGGTTTTGTGTGGGTGTGGGGTGAGGGTAGGGGAGATGAGGAGGCAGAGCACAGAGAATTTTTAGGGCAGTGAAAATATTCTGCATGATATTATACTGATGGGTATATCATCCTGGATATATATATCCGTCATTATGTAGCCTCATGTTCATTTACCTTTTCAGAATAATTGATATTATTATTAACTAAAATCCAGAAGTTACTCAGATTCCTTAGTTTTCCCCAAATGTCCTGTTTCTGTTCTAGGGCCCCATCTGGACACCGCATTACCTTTAGTTGTCATGTCTCCTTAAGCCCCTGTTGGCTGTGACAGTTTCTCAGACTCTCCTTATTTTTGATGACCTTGACAATTTTGGGAAGTACTGGGCTTTTTGTAGAATGTCCCTCAGTTGAAATTTGATGGATGTTTTTGTCATGATTAGAGAAAAACCTTCACAATTAGGGGTTATGACTTTTTGGGAGAAGGACCAGAGGGATGGAGTGCCATTTCATCACATCATATCAGGCTACATACAATCAACATGATTTATCACTGTTGACATTGACTTTGGTCACCGGGCCGAGCTAGTGTTTGCTAGGCTTCACTGCTAGAAGGTTACTGTCTCCTCTCCCCCTTCCCATAGAGTGCTCTGGAAGGAAGTTACTATGTGAAGCTCACATTTAAGTAGAGTGGAGTCGTGATCTGTTCCCTGGAGGGCAGAGTTTTTATGTATATTGTTTGGAATTCTTCTGCATGGAAGATTTGTCTCTTTCCCCCATTTATTTATTTATTTATTTGATCATTTATGTCACTATGCACTCATGGATGTTTATTTGTTTTTTTAAAAAGATCTTTATTAACATTGAATGCATATATCCTACAACTCACCCACTGAATGTGTAAAATTCAGTGATTTTTGATATTTCACAAAATTGTGCAACCATCACCATAATCAATTTTAGAACATTTTCATCTCCCTAGAAAGAAATCCTATAGCCATTAGCGGTCCTCCATCACCTCCATTACCTTCCAGCTCCCCTCTCACCCCCTCTACCCACCCCTAGCCTTAAGCAACCACGAATCTACTTTCCGTTTCTGTGGATTTGCTTATTCTGGACGTTTCATATAAATGGAATCATACAGTCTGTGGTCTTTTGTGACTGGCTTTTTTCCCTTAGCCTACTGTCAGTAAGGCTCAGGTTTCAATGGCTGCCTGACCTACCTGCATGCTCCACTGGAAAAAAAATAGGTTTAACCTGTAAGGTGCCTGACCCCTTTCTCTTTTGGTGATGGGTCACCCCCTCCTGAAGGTGTCACCCCACCTGCACCACATGGGGCCTGTTTCTACCAGCAGCTTTTACCCTCTCTCTTCTCACTCCCTTCAACATGTCCCTGACTATGCCCAGGACGCTTGACTCTTAATCTCCGAGGGCTAATCTGAGAAGCTGGTTCTTGCTCAAGTTTTAATGATTGAAAGTGACTTACAGGGTTGGGCCTCTGCAGTATTCTCCTCCAGGCTTCAGTTCAGCAGAACTTCAGATACTTGGCAGGTTAATAGGAGATATACGTGGGGACGGCTGTTCTGTTTGTGCTTATATTCAGTGTGGTCCAATACAGCAAATACACTCAAGTTAATAAATTGGATTCATTAATAGAGATAATCCATGTTTTAACGCTCTGTGAAGAAAGCTTCCCAAGGATGTAATGAGTTGATCACTGTTGCTATTGTGACTTTGGCAGGCTCAGAGGATGTTACAGGATCCTGTTTCAGAGATGATCAGACACAGTCTTTACACTTAGCAGGAGACAGACAGACACAAATAACTCATGTACAGGTGGGAAGAGAGCGACGTTGTGATCAAGGTTAAGCAAAGCCTCCCCGGAGCCCTGGATCTTGTATTCTGGTTAGAGGACTGGGGACAGCTTCTCAGAGGCAGCGTGCTTTGAGGAGTTGACACAAGGTGGGAAGATCTGGGTTAGAGATGGAGGGAGGGCACTTAAGGTCAGAGCACAGCCTGAGCCCAGGCTCCAAGGTAAGGACAGGCAGGACAGGGGTGCCTGGGTGGCTCAGTCGGTTAAGCGTCTGACTAAGGTCATGATCTCACAGTTCATGAGTTGGAGCCCTGCGTCAGGCTCTGCGCTGACAGCTCAGAGCCTGGAGCTGCTTCAGATTCTGTGTCTCCCTCGCTCTCTGCCCCTCCCCCACTCCCGCATTGTCTGTCTGTCTCTCTCTCTCTCAAAAATAAACATTGAAAAAAAATAACAGGCAGGACACGTTTGGAGAAGGACAAACAGATGAGGAATGCAGAGGCCCATACGTGTAACTGTGGGGGCGGTGGCATGATATGGGAAAGACTGGCAGGTAACAAAGTGAGGGAGAGATTGGACCCTTGGGTGAAGAGCTGGGGGGACACTTGGTACGCACTTGGAAGACACTAACATTTTGGGGCAGGGGAGGAGCTAACAAGGTCTGTGTTGGGAAGTGGGGGCTGGCGTGGGGCAGGGAGAGGCCGTGTGCATGCGGAGAGGACTGGTTAGGAGGACGCTGGATGCCGTGAGCTGACGGTACAAGGAAGGCCAGCCTCTGCTGTTTCCTGCATGTGTGACCTCGGACAAGTTCACTTCCCTCCCCTGGCCTCTTCTTCGTCACCTCTAAAATGGGATCAGCCCATTCCAAGGTTTTTGTTTCGTTTCTTAATTTTAAAAATTAATTTATTTTATTTATTTTGCGAGAGAGTCAGAGAAAGAGAGAGAAATTACGCATGGGTGGGGAAGGGAGGGAGGACACAATCTCAAGCAGGCTCCATGCTGTCAGCACAGAGCCCCACATGGGGCTTGATCCCACGAACCTGAGACCATGACCTGAGCCAAAATCAAGAGTAGACACTTAACCGACTGAGCCACCCAGGCGCGCCCATTCCCAGGGAGCTTAGAGGGTGTGGGTTTGTCTATTATTCGTAAAGCAGGTAAGGCCTGTGACTTGGTGAAGGCCAATGAGGAGGGTGGGGAGGCGATAAAGGCGATAAAGATGATCACGTGGCAAGGACTTCCTGCACGTTTTTCATTTACTCTTTGCAACAGCCCTTCAAAGTGGGTGTTATTGTTACTCCCATTTTACAGATGAGGAATCTGGGACTCACGGTAGCTGGGGTGGTTTGCATTCCACATAGACTCATGGGTGAGTGGTGAGTGAGGAGAGAGCTTGGGTGGGGATGGGTCCTGATGGGTCTACTACTCCCTCAGCCTGGGAGGCCTGTGTGTGCTCGGTGGGGTCAAGGTCAGCCCTGTCATGGTCTGTCAGCCTGGAAGCGAGGGGACGTCACTATCAGGTTTGGTTCTGCCGGCATCTCTGGGCAAGCCCTGTGTCCACTCTGGGCCTCCCGTCCTCATCTGTAAAATTAAGCTGTTGGAACAGAACAGATGAGTGACCTCTTAGAGTTTTCCTGGTCCTAATGACCTAAGATTTCATGTTCAGCAGAGTTCTCTAACTTAAAAATATAGATCTTTCCTTTTTGAAAACATCATATTCTCACAGTTCCAATTCAGAAAGCACTAAAGCGGTTAGAGCACTCCTCAGTCGCTCAGTCCCCTTTCTTGGAGACAACCGGTTTCTCCCACAGAGACGGCAGGGCCATGGCATTCAGGACTGAGTCCCAAGGAGACCAAGGGTGGGGAAAGGCACAGAAACTTGTCTCTGGAACAGGATGGGATTAATCAGGGTGGGCTTCCTGGAGGAACAAGTTTTGAACCAGGTTTTATGGGAGGGGAGTCGTCTTGGGGCAGGAAGCATATCACAAAGGAGGTTCATGTTCCAAACTCACGTCATGATCTTCGCTCCCAAACCTGTTCTTGCCCGGTGCCGATTGCCTGCGCACACCAGGAACTGGGGGACTGTCCCCGCTTCGCCCCTGTCCAGCCCGTCACTGGGTTCAGCCAACACTGCCTCCGTAGCTCACTGAAGGATCCTCCCTCCATCTCTAACACTGTCCCCCTGTACAAGCCACCACGGCCCCATCTGGACCTGCGGGAGCATCTTTCCTGACAGTCCTGCCATTTTCCGCCCACCAGCTTGGACGATCTTCCCCAAATGCCCAACGGATGGTGTTGAAGAGAGTGAAAGGAGACAGCCGGTCTGATGGGGGAGGTCCCAGCAGCAGTGCAAGCCCCCTGCCTTCTGGGAACTCCCCTCCCTCAGCAAATAGCCTGTGTCCCATTCATTGGGCGAAATCACAGCACCTGCACAACTGTGGTTTTGTTGTTTTAGAGGTGGGGGAGGGACTGAGGGAGGGAGAGAGAATCTCAAGTGGGATCTACACCCAGTGCGGAGCCAGACTCGGGGTTTGATCCCACAATCATGAGGTCATCACCTGATCACAAATCCAGAGTTGGATGCTTAACCGACAGAGCCACCATATTGTTTTTTCATAGCACTTTATGTAGTTTGTAGTTTCTCTCTCTCTGCTTCTCTCTCACACACATACCCCATCTGGAATATGCGATATCTCTCCGGTATAAAAACATACATTGTTAAAGGTCACTCTCCAGTGCCTGCACTCACCCAGTTCTCCCTCCTCCCCATTCAGGTAACTATTTTTATTAGCTTTTGTCTTTCTGGAGTTTCTACATATAAAGATAAACAAATATGAATTCCTATTTTATTCTCTCCTTTTACCATAAATTATAAATACTGCTATTTCTTTTTTTTAAGCTTTTAAATTTATTTTTGAGAGAGAGAGAGAGAGAGGCAGAGAGAGAAGGAGAGAGAGATTCTGAAGCATACTCTGCACTGTCAGTAAAGAGCCAGATGTGGGGCTCAAACTCACCAACTGTGTGATCATGACCTGAGCCAAAGTTGGATGCTTAACCAACTGAGCCACCCCGGTGCCCCTGCACTTGATTTTTTCCTCTTAACAATGTTTCTTGGGCTCAGCTCATGATCTCAAGGTTTGTGAGTTTGAGCCCTGTATTAGGCTCAGTGCTGACATCTCAGAGCTTGCTTGGGATTCTGTCTGCCTCTCTCTCTCTGCCCCTCCCCTGCTTATGCTCTCTCTCTCAAAATAAATAAAAATAAACTTTAAAAAAAGTGATGTCTCTGTGCAGGAAAAGAATTAAGAAATGCAACCTATTGGGGCGCCTGGGTGGCTTAGTCGGTTAAGCGTCCGACTTTCGCTTGGGTCATGATCTCGCGGTTCGTGGGTTCGAGCCCCGCGTCGGGCTCTGTGCTGACTGCCAGCTCAGAGCCTGGAGCCTGTTTCAGTCTGTGACTCCCTCTCTCTCTGACCTCCTGCTCACGCTCTCTATCTCTCTCTCTCTCTCTCTAGAAATAAATTAAAAAAAAAAAAAAAGAAATGCAACCTATTGGGGTCCTGGGTGGCTTGGTCAGTTAAGCATCTGACTTCAGCTCAGGTCATTATCTCACAGTTTGTGAGTTCGAGCCCGCCATCGGGCTCGGTGCTGACAGCTTGGAGTCTGGAGCCTGTTTCAGAGTCTGTGTCTCCCTTCCTCTCTCTCTTCCTCTCCCCCACTCATGCTCTCTCTCAAAAATAAACATTAAAAAATAAAAAAAAATTTTAAATGTTTATTTGTTCTTGAGAGAGAGAGAGAGAGAGACAGAGCATGAACAAGGGAGGAGCAGAGAGAGAGGGAGACACAGAACCTGAAGCAAGCTCCAGGCTGTGAGCTGTCAGCACAGAGCCTGATGTGGGCCTCAAACTCACACCAGCGGTGAGATCATGACCTGAGCTGAAGTCAGACAGTTAACCACTTAACCGACTGAGCCACCCAGGTGCCCCCATGCTGTTTTTCTTTTTTTAAAACGTTTTATTTATTTATTTATTTATTTATTTATTTATTTATTTATTTATTTATTTATTTAGAGAGACAGCATGAACAGGGGAGGGTCAGAAAGAGAGGGAGACACAGAATCCGAAACAGGCTCCAGGCTCTGAGCTAGCTGTCAGCACAGAGCCCGATGAGGGGCTTGAACCCACAAACTGTGAGATCATGACCTGAGCCAAAGTCGGACGCTTAACCGACTGAGCCACCCAGGCACCCCTCATGTTGTTTTTCTATATGGGTGTACCATAATGTATTTAACCAGTGTCGTACTGATGACTGCTTAGGTTGTTCCCAGAATTTTACTCTTATAAACAATGCCACAGATAACCTCGTTCACATGCTAGAGTCTGTAGATAAATTCTCTGAAAGGCGATCCTTGTGCTACAGAGGACCTGCACTTATAATTTATTATTTTATTTTATTTTTTAAAAAACCGTGTTTATTTTGAGAGAGATTGTGTGCACCAGTAGGGGAGAGGTGGGGTGGGGGGGGTGGGGGGACAGAGGATCTGAAGCAGGTTCTGTGCTGACAACAAAGAGCCCGATGTGGGGCTCAAACTCATGAACCATGAGATCATGACCTGAGCCAAAGTCAGATGCTTAACTGACCCAGGCGCCCCATAATTTATTATTGTAAATTAAATTAAAATTTTAAAATATTTTATTTTTAAGCAATCTCTACACCCAACATGGGGCTCGAAGTTACAATCCCAAGGTCAATGGTCACATGCTCTACTGACTGAGCCAGTCAGGCGCACCTGCACTTGTAATTGAGACAAGTATTGTCAGGTTGTCCTGAGAGAGCTTTTGCCAGCTGATATTCTTGCTGGTGACGTACGAGGGGGCCTGTCTGTAATGATATATTTGTGCTTGTAATTATTTGGTAGCTTCTCCCTTCATAAGATTATAAACTCCAGGAAGGCAGGGGTTAAGTCTTGCTCATTAATTGTAGGTACTCAGTAACGTTGGCTGAATGAATGGACTCACACGTCTACCAGGGAAGGATGGCCAGAGTGGAGCGGTCTCGTCTTCACTTTGCCCAGCCAGCTTCCTCCACTCTTACCGTAGGCTTACTGTTCATCCAGAGAGTGTCTGAGACCCTGTGAGAAGTTCTGGAAGAACAGAATCCTGACGTGGAATCATGATCTCCACTCTGGGCAGCCCTTTCCCTGCTGTGAAATCAAGAAGTCCAGGGTCTCAGTCCTATAAGGAGCTTGTAGAATGAAGACTTGAATCCCCTGCCCAACCTCTGCTTACATACTTCCAGTGACAGGGAACTCACCCCTTCCAAATGACTCAACTTCAGATAGCTAACTTTTATATTGTTTTTTTTTTTTTAGTTTATTTATTTATTTTGGGAGACAGAGAGAGAGAGACGGATGGAGAGAGGAGCAGAGACAGGGAGAGACAGAATCCCAAGCAGGCTCCACACTGTCAGCACAGAGCCGGATGGGGGGCTCGATCCCAGGAACTGTGAGATCACGACCTGAGCCAAGAGCAAGAGTTGTATGCTTAAGTGACTGAGCCATCAGGGCCCCCAGACCCTACCTTTTAGAAAGCTTTTCCATCTATCACGTTGAAGCTCCTTCCTTTTCAGGGTTTTCTACCAGTGGCCCTCAGGAAACAGAGCTTTCTGGCAGATGAGCAGGGGGGAGATTCAGGGACAGGTACCCTTCATCTGTCTTTTTCCAGCAAGCAGAGTCAACTTCCCGAAGAAGCCCTGCGGAGTTCTGCTGGCCATCCCCTCACTCTCTCCTGTCCCGCCTGCAGGTACGTGCAGGAAGGTCGGTTCCGAATCGAGGAGAGGACACTGACCGCCTTCCAGTGGCTCTACAGCCCACACCAGCATCGCATCCTCAGCCGCGCTGACCTTGAGTCTCCCTCCAGGTAAAGAGACCCACAGCCCTTACTCTCGCCCTGTGGCTGGCTCCAACCCCCACCCCCACCCCCAAAAATGGCACTTAATGCAGCCAGCTCCACAGTCATCCATAAATCTGCAGTGGGGAATCACTGTCCGCAGTGGCAGAGAAGCCTCCCAGGGTTCTGGAAAGAGTTTGTCAGCCTGGGTGCTTGTTCAGCTAGGAGGAACTGAGTGTGATTTGAGGCAGCTTACTGCCTCGGCTCTCTCCTCCGTAAAATGGGTATGATCGTACATTCCGTTTTCTACTGGAAGATCATGGGTCTCAAGTGAAATGATGTCTGCAGAGATTCTAAGGCCTAGGGGTCAGTGGGTTCCTCTTTAAGAGGGAGAGTGCCAGCCTTCCCACCCCCTTCTTTGACCTGGATCTACCCCTTCTTTGAGCTGGGTGGGTGGAACCAGCCCTGCCTCCCTTGTCTCCTCCTTCCCCTCATCAGGGCATCCAGCTGGGAGCGAGTCTGGGACAATAGGGCTTTTTCTGGCCCAGATTCCTGCCCCAGGCCCCTGTCCACTCTCCCTCCACACTGTGGACAGGTGCGACCAGCATTAGCAGTCTCGGCAGTGATCCTGGGCAGCCCTGCTGCAGCCTCACCCCTACCCGAGGCTTCTGGTAGACCCGATCTTGAACCTTTCTCCATTTCCCCCTCAAGGCCTCTTTGTACCAGCTCCTCAAGTAGCAGGACCCTCACAGCCCAGGGTGAGCAGGTCTCACCTCCCAGGGGTGGTTTAAGTGAAAGAGGAGGAAGGTGATGCCTTTGGGGGTACATCATGAGCTGGCTAACGAGAACGGGGATGATGCTGTACTGCTGCTCTCCAGCCCGCCCCAGGGATGAGGGTTAGAAGTTCCACAGCAGACTTCGCCCCCCAGAGATCTGCCAGGGATCCTGCACAGCTAAGAGCAGTGCATCTGCTCCTTCTCGTCTTCTCGAGATTTCAGAAGGTTCAGGAAACAGTGAGGTGGCGGGGTACTCTGGATCTGGATCTGACACTCTGGAGGAAGAATTCATTGGATGATGTTGTGAGAGTGACAGGAGCCCTGGGAACTCTTGGTAGTCAAGAAGTGGATAGTCAGACAAGCGCCCTGGACACCAGAGGGTGGATTTCAAATAACGTAGAGGAGAGACAGAAAAGCCCCTAGAGCTGGAGGCAGGCTGGGAAGGGTGCCAAACTGCAATGCTGAGGGTATGATTGTGAATGCTTGCAGGGAAAAAGAAAGGTGGCTGGTGCGGCCACCCTGGGAGCATGCTAGTGACATGTGGACATGAAGGGCAGAGAGTGGTTTCAGTTGTAGGCAACATGTGCATCCCTGTTGCGTGCCATTCGCCATCAACATAGGGTAGCCTCTCCCTCACCTTCTCACCTTTCCTTCAAAGCTCTTGCTGCTATCTGACGTGGTCCTGTTTGTCTCTCTGTTCATTGTCCATGACCCCACCCCCTGAATGTAAGCTTTATGAGGGCAGGGCCTTTTTCACCTTGTTCTCAGCTGTATTCTGACATCCTGTTTCAATTTTTTAATGTTTATTTATTTTTGAGAGACAGAGCATGAGCAGGGAAGGGGCAGAGAGAGAGAGGGAGACACAGAATCTGAAGCAGGCTCCAGGCTCTGAGCTGTTAGCACAGAGCCCAATGCGGGGCTCAAACTCAAGAGAGTGGTGAGATCATGACTTGTGCTGAAGTTGGACGCTTAACCAACTGAGCCACCCAGGTGCCCCTGTGACATCCCGTTTCAGAGAAGGAGTTCATTAAACAGGCCCTGGGGGCGGGGGGGAGGGTGACAAATGAATGCAGTGTAGGCTATGAATGTGTAGGAAGCCTGGGAGAGAGGCCAGCCCCAAGCAGGTGGGCCAGCTGCACCTGCCTAGGTAATTGCAAGGGGAGAAGAGGAGGGTGGGAGCTCCTGCCCTTGCAGGTGGTCTGAGGCTGACGCAGATGCTCTGTCCTCTGAGCCAAAGAACAAGAATGCATTTGGGGGTCACAGGAGTAGAGCTGCGTCCCGGGAGGAGGGAAACAATGATAAGACAGGATGGAGCCATTTGAAATAAATTCTGCTTTCATACTTGGGAAGCCTACACCCCAGGGAGGTTGAAGAGGTTGCCATACTCTGTGATTATACTACTTTTTGTGACAGAATATTGATAGTTAAGGGAGTACATTGATTTAATCTTCCTAACAGTGCTAGGCTTTGAGCACTATTGTTCTCCCCATTTTTTGGATAACAAAACTGAGGCACAGGGATTAAATAACAGCTAGTAATTTGCATTGCATATAACCACTGTGCACACTGCCTCTCAGAGAATAAGGCATGCATCCCAAGGCAGGAGATAGCTAAGGTAATTTCTGTCTTTGCAAAGAGGAATTAAATCCAGAAACCAAAACTCAGCATCTGTCCTGGTCACATTTCAGAGTCTGTTTTTATTTTTTATTTATTTTTATTTAAAAATTTTAAAGGTTTATTTTGAGAGAGAGAAAAAGAGAACATGTGCACGTGTGCACACGCGAGCAAACAAGCAGGGGAGGGACGGAGAGAGAGAGAGACAAGGAGAATCCCAAGCAGGCTCTGGGATGTCAGCACAGAACCTGCTGCGGGGCTTGAGCTCAAGAAAGGTGAGATCCTGGTCTGAGCTGAAACCAAAACCAAAAGTCGGACACTTAACCTACTGAGCCACCCAGGAGCCCCCCTGCTCCCTGATTCTGTTTTTAGAGGAATAGTTTGGGGGCACCTGGGTGGCTCAGTCAGTTAAGCATCTGACTTTGGTTCAGGTCATAATATCATGGGCCATGGGTTTGAGCTGTGCGTTGGGCTCTGTGCTGACCTGCTTTGGGTTCTGTGTCTCCTTCTCTCTCTGCCCTCCCCTGCTTGTGTTCTCTCTCTCTCTCTCTCTCAAAAATAAATATTTAAAAAAATTATTAGAGAGATGGTTTGGTGGCACTTGGAAAAGGAAGAGCAAACTGAATCCCCTGAGCACCCATCATGCTGGGGGAAGCTTATTCACTTTTCTGATTAGTTCTCTAGACTAGAAAGTAGGTCGGGGGTGGAGGAGCGCAAGACTGAAGTTCTGAGTTTGATGAATGGGCTGCCATTGGCTGAGTCCTGATCCACATGTGTATGAGTGGGTTGGTGAGGAAGGATGTGGAGAGCTGGTGGCACTGCCGATGTCACAGACCACAGGCACCATCCCAACAGGCAAGATGGAACAGGCGAGATGGCAGAACTGGGACCCCAAATGCCCTGGGGGCTGGATTCTAGGTCCAAGTCCAGTAGGTACAGGGACGAAGGAGAAATCCGCTTTGGCCTCCAGTCCTGCTCATACTTGGGACAGAGACATGGGGCTCATGGTTCCAACTGACTTAGAAGCTTGGAAATGGCTCTGTGATTTGAGCTTTAAGCAAATGCTTGCATCTGGGGGCTGCAAGGGCTCAGGGCAGAGTCTGGGGCAGGGGGGTAAGGCCCTGCTGTTCTGAGTCTCAGGCTCCGAGAAGAAGGTTCCTTCATTTGTTCAATTTGTTTGGTGGACAGTGACGGAGCGCCTTTCCTCTGGTGACACTGTGCCCGGTATCACCCCGGAATGGCCGAGCAGGTTGCATTTCAGGGTGATGGATAACTTCTGAAGGGACTCAGCCCCTGGGCTGGCCACTTCTGCTTTCCTTCCTTTCTTCCTTCCACCTTGCTCTGGCTCAGGCCGCTGGTGTCACAGGGCCTCATCCCAAGGCAGACAAGGATCCTGCCTCCATGGGGTATATGTTCTAGAGGGAAAGGCAGGCCACAGACACATCAAGAGAATTTCCTAAGATGATCAGTGTGCTGAAGGTGCTAAAACAGGGCATCAAGACGGGGGAGCAGTGGGTGTGTAGGGGCTTCGGAAGAGGTGGAAATCCTCTTTGAGAAGGGGACATTTGAGCCCTATGGAGAAGCTGCTGGGGGATGGGGAAAGGGGACGCAGGAGATGGGATGGAAGAGTATTGCAGGGGGAACAGCAAGGACAAGGCCCTAGGTATATTCCAGAAGCAGAAAGCCATTGTGGCCAGAGCAGAGTGAGGCCGTCCATGGTCAATAGAAGGGAGGCAGATTTCCATAAAGCTGAAGAAACGCTTTCTAGCGCTTAGATTTGCCTCAGGACGGTGTGGGCTGCCCCCTGAGGGAGTGAGCTTCTCATCAGTGAGGTGTACAAGCCATATTACAGCCGCTGCTGGTGTGGAGATTACCAAGGGAAAGACTCAGGCATCCCAACCCCTTCAAGTTCAGGAGCATCCTGGGTTTGGCAGAAGCTGGGAGGATGTCTGGAGTGAATGAAGGAAAGCTCCGGGCTGCAGATACAACGCAGGGGCGTTTCAGGGGTTGGGCAGTCCTAGGGGCCTTCTGCTTCGGAGGCCGGGTAGCACCTGCTACGTCCACACCATGCAGAGCTGGACCGAACCCCCAGAGTGTCCCCCTCCGTAGCCCAGGACCCCATGGAGCTTTCCACACCTCCCTTCCCCACCGCCCTGCGGCCCCATCTTCCAGAAACTTCTGCAGGCTGGTGGGTTGTTCCCTCCTCTCCCCCAGGTCCCTTGGGCGCGCGTGCCCCGCCTCGTGCCTTTGTTTCCGAGGAGCCGCCTGGGGCAGTTTCCTAGCGCGGCGACAGCACTCCGCGGCCGCGGGACTCGGCGCTCCCCTCCTCCCCCCGCCCGGTCCCCGCAGCGGGGCGGCGGCGACGCAGGCGGCGGGGGGGCGGGCGGGGGCGCGCGGCTCTGGAGGCGGGGGCGCCCGCCAGGTGCGCGGGCGGCGGCGGCGGCGGGGCGGAGGGCGCAGCTTTGTGCGTTCGCGGCCGGCGGCCGGCCGTGCGCGTGTGCGCGCCGCGGTGACGGCGCACGCGGCGGGGCGGGCTGCGAGGGAAGCCTGCCGCCGGGAGGGGGCTCGGGTCCGGATGGAGACGGGAGGACGCCGCCGCTGCGGGCGCACGGGCGGGGTGAGCCGCCGCCGCTGACTGTTGACAGTGGGTCCCCGTCGAGGAGCGAGCTCTGGTAGCTGTGCCTCGGAGAAGGTCAGTGGGTCCGGGGCTGGGCGGCGATTCTGTGCATAAACAGCCTGGATCGGGGCGCTAGTCCCGGGTGTGACTGAACGCGGAATCGGGGTGTATGCTGAGTGTAAATGCGTGTGCTCGCAAGGAGAAAGGCAGCCCGTACGTGAGTGAGCGCTGTGCTGCGATTCCACAGGGCATTTAAACGTAACGGGTTCTGTTTTGGAGATGGGGTGACTGTCCTCAGCAGTCCATGCGGGTGGGGCATTGCGCACACACATCCTGTAGCAGGGTGTGTGTGCGTGAGTGAGATGTTGCTCAGCCCCTGTTAAAGTCTCTGGCTAGAGAAGCTGACCGCGGTGCAGGTTAGAGGCGGGGTGTTTACAGGTGGTGGGAGAAGGAAACAGCCAGAACCCCAGGAGGACCCTGTGACTAGGCTGGCTTGGTTGATTTGTTTGTTTTGCCGAAGGGCCATAAACCCCACCCCATCCTCACTCCAACCTGTGACTGTTGCGGAGAGGGGAGCTAGGATGTCGGGGTGCTGGCTGAGAGGCCTTAATGGACACCCCCCCCCACCAGGGGCTGGGCCAGCCACCAGCCTGCTGCTCATTTCTGGAGGCCCTGGGTGGGTGAGTGTCGGGGGAATCAGCCTTGGGTGGGGTTCCAGGGCAGGTGTGTGTTCAGGGGACCTCAGGACTGTGTAGCATCCTCTTGGCTTTGCCACCACCAGATACTGCGTGTCTGGACCTGGGAGCTGGTTGGGGGGACATCCTTCTTTCTCCTCATCTGTCTCCTGCAGATCCCTCCACACCCTTCTTAACAAACCGAAGGGTGTTTACATGCAAGTGGGGTTTGGGCTCTGAATGCCTGGGATCTGCCTCAGTTGAGTGGTCCCCTTCACAGCAGCCTCCCTAGGGAATAATAGGGTTATCCTGGGCTGGGCGCCAGGGCTCTTGGGTTCTTTTCATGATGTGTGACCCTGTGGCTGTACCTTAAGCTCCACAGGCCTCAGATTCCCATGGAGAGAGGGAAGATCCCCCCCCCCCCAGTTTTCCATAGAGAGAGGGAAGACCCTGCACTCCCCCACCCCGCACTCCTGCTTTTGCTGCAGGGTAAGGAGCGCTCAAACAGCTGTGGGAGGGTCATAGGGATGAGTTGGGGAGGAGGCTGGGAGTGACTCAGGGCATGTGAGGTCCCTGAGTGATTTCCCCCAGGAAAGTTCCATCACATCTTTGTGACTTGGATAGAAGTTGGGTGGGGGCTCTGTCCTCACCTCCAAGGAGGCGTGTTGGGTTCTCTGAACCCAGGAGGCGGGGCACGGTGGCTGTCTGCTGCATCTGGCTGCTCAGGCTGCAGGAAACTACCTCAGGTCCCTTCTCCTGTCCAAGATGTTGGAGAGCCGGGTGAGCTTGGAGGGGCTGCTTGGGGGCTGGGATGGGGGACTGGAGCTGAAGAGCCACGGAAGTTCCTGGGTAGAGGCAGATGCTAAGCGTGGGGAGCGCCAGGGCACATCTGGCTGGGATTCCTGCTGAGCCCAGCGTGTTGAGGCAATTTGGTAGAGGTGGCTTCAGTTCCAGAGAGGTGACCCACCTGCCGCAGGTGTCCTCTGCTCCCTGTTTCCCATGTCCTGTCTGGATCAAGTGTGGCTGAGCCACTGTGGTTCAGAATGACTTCAACCTCGAGGAAAAGGGACCCTGGCGTGGATGGTGGTGGCAGCAGCTGGGTAAGCATAAAGGCTCTGTTGTTACTCAGACCTGGGTTTGAGTCCCAGCCCCACCATCCTGTGTGTCTCCACCCATGTTCCCCCAAAGCAGAGGCTGAGAGAAAGGCTTGTGTGTGGTGGCTGATTTGAGAGGTGGTCTTGGGGAACGAGGGTGGGGCTAAGGGCATGAAGGAGAAAAGAGGAAAGCATGGGGTGGATAGCTGGCTGGCTCAGTCAGTGGAACATGGGGCTCTTGATCCCAGAGTCCTGAGTTCAAGCCCCATGTTGGGCATAGTGCTTACTTAAAAAAAAAAAAAAAAAAAAGAAGGAAACAAGGAAAGCAGTACAAGGATGCATTATTTTTATTAGCACCACTCTGCCCCAGGCAGTCTCCTGGGGAGCCTTATGGAACCCATTTCAGAACTGGCCCGTTGGGGAGAGAAATAGGGAAGCATCCCTCCATCAGCTCTGTTCCCCACTGGCCAGGATGGTTTCGTGGACACTAAGTCCCACAGGCTTCCAGGCTGCACATGCGTGAGGCCCAAGTGGGTTCTCGCGGGCAACCCCGCTGCACCTCAAGGAAGGCCCCACACAGCCCTGGGTGAAGTTTTGCTGGGTGGACCGAGTGCTGCTGCTCAGCCTGCAGGGAGCTGGCTGTGACTGAAGTGGCTGGAGTAAAAAGTGGGCCAGAGAGGGCTGGAGTGGCCTGCTGAGTGCCCAGCACACCGCCTGACCTTGCGCAAATCACCTAACTTCAGTTTCCTTGTCAGGGATTATAAGATTATAACTGTTAAATGAGATATTTATGACACTTTGGAACATGGCGATGGATCCCTAAATGTTGTGTTTTGTATAATTGGGAAGACAGCACATTCTGGGCGGCTCGGAAGAGGCTGGATTAAGTGACCTCTAAAGATCCCCCCCGCCCCCGCCTCTGGCAGTAGAATCTGAGGTTCGAGGGCCAGACACCAGGCCTGGTCAGTTCCTCCTGAAGCTGTGGCCTGGTCTCCCACATCCCCTGAAATATTGTTTCACATTCTGTGAATTGGAGTCCCTGAGCCCGCTGCTCAGATGTGCCTCTTGCTTGTCTCTGGCAGTGAGCGGGGAGGGGGGGTGGGGGGGGCGCGAGGGGAGCGGTGCTTGAAAGAGGAGTGGCAGGAGGACGGGTGCCGGCATTTGGGGTTGGCAGAAGGTTGTGGGCACTGGTCTGGGCCCCTGTCATGGGGGTGTGGGGGGAAGTTCAGCACAGGAGGTGGAGGAGGGCGAGAAAAAACGGAGAGCAGGAAGGGAAGGGAGAGTGGCCAAGAATGAGAAGGTACCAAGGCCGTGGGGCAAAGTGGGCAGCCTGGGTGGCTGGGGTGGCAGGGACAGGCTGGGCCTCTGGGAGAGCTATGGGGTCGCGTGAGAGAACGGACGTCAGTGGTTGAGGAGTAGGTGGGGGTCCAAGGGTGTAAGCCAGGCAGGCTTCATATATCAGCGTGCAGCCTGAAGACTTGAGATCCTGTTCTCCCCCCTCCAGAGCGGCCACCCGCCCCTCCCAGGCCACCTCCTGCTTTGGCAGGGGAGATGCTGGCTGCAGACACTTGGTCCTGCTGAGGATGTGCGTCTGCCGAGGCCTGCACCGTGCTGGCCCGGCCTGCCTACCGTCTGCCGTCTCCGAGCAACGTGCCACCCCCGCTGGGAGAGGTCGCACCGTGGGGAAGGGGTCTGGTGGCCTCTTGCTCATGCACCAGAGGCTGAGGCTGGCAATGCAAAGGTCACTGCGCCCGTCTCTTGCCTGTTGGCAAGGTCATACCCAGCCTAGGCTGGGGGTGTTCAGCAGCCACTGTCCTCATTTACAGCCATTTCAAGATTCCCCTGACCTTTGCAATTTGGGACTCTGTTTGTTTTTATTTAATAAGCTTAGTAAAAAATAAAAAAATCAGTAATGTCTATCAATCTCCCTTTTCAAAGAAGAATTCTGGGGGCGCCTGGGTGTCTCAGTTAAGCGTCCGACTTCGGCTCAGGACATGATCTCATGGTTCGTGGGTTCGAGCCACATGTCGGGCTCTGTGCTAACAGCCAGCTCGAGCCTGGAGCCTGTTTCAGATTCTGTGTCTCCCTCTCTCTCTGACCCTCTGCGGGTCACGCTGTCTCTCTCTCTCTCTCTCAGAAATAAATAAAACAATTTTAAAAAACCCCAAAAAACAAAGAGGAATTCTGAATGGAACCAGATAACACTCTTTTCTGGTCCACATCTCCCTTACAGTGCTTTGGTGCTTCCCTAGTGGGAAGTTCTGCCTTTTATCTGATCTCAGCTCACCATACTGCACTTGGTTTGTATTTTTATTTTTTTCTTTGGCTCTGTTTGCCACAACCCTTCAGGGCTTCTGGATATTTCAAGGGGATTCCTTTCAACGTGCTCAAGATGTAAAGCAGCCATGGGGGCTCCCAAGGCAGATGGGACACCAAGGCAAGGCTTGTGCTTTGGGGGGACCTGGCCTGAAGCCAGGCTGTTCCGAGTCCCTGGCCCCGGCCAAGCTGTGGTCTTGACTTACAGCTTGCTCTGAGGGCCAGGTGGTTTCCCACCCCTTTCCCTCGGTCAGATCCAGGCTGGCAGTCTCCTTCCTGGATTATGCTGGGTGTGCCGGCTGGGCCCTGCAAGGTCTGGGTCAGCAGATGGCAGCGGACATGGGCACCTGGCGGACCCTGCCGATTAGATGACTGGTAGTGAGCAAACGCAGGAGGGGAGTGCCAGGCAGCCACGCCCGGTGAGATGTGCCTGTACGTGTGTGCACATCTGTGGAGGGCATGTGGCTCCACTTCTCTGTACGGTGGGTCCTCTGACTGTGTCTCTGCACGCATTGTTGCGTGCTGGTTGCTTGTGTTCTTTTCTCTGGGCGTGTGTGTTGGCCACCCACTGGGAGCCCTCTAGAGTCCTAAAGGGTGTGCCTGTCTGATGGCAGGTGATACTTGACCCCAGCAGGATTTCCTGGCCCCCCTGGGGCCCGTGGGTCTTCTGCCCTGCCCAGCTGTGCCCTGTCTCCAGGCTTCCTGTCCCTGTCCCTCCCTCTGTCTGCCTTGAGGAAGTTGCTTCTCCCCTGCTGGCTGCGTGGGTGCCCACTGCCTTTGGGGCAGGGCCTGGGGAGGGATAACCACGGCAGCCTCCAGCCCCATCCTTTGAGCTCTGAGCTCAGGGTGGCAGGTGGGTAAGCCCAAGGTTGAGGATATGAGTCGGGAATGGCCATAGCGGGTGGGCAGAAGCCTGGCTGTATGTGTCAGTGTGCTTCAGGGACGTATGTGTGTGCCGCATACACTTAACTGCCCCCTCAGAGGCCTGGGTATCAGTGCAGCTGTGGGAGGGCCCCCTGAGCCCCCACTGCCCGTGCTCTCTTCCCCTAGCTGTGGCTAGCTTAATTTCCCACAGGGAGCAGAGTGGTCTCTGGGGCCCTGGACATTCCAATGGGGACCTTGGCCTCGAGTAATTCCTGTACCACAGTCATTTATGTATATGGAGCTTCTCCTGTGCCAGGCCCTAGACTGCACACTGTACACGTATTAGCTCTTGGACTCCTCAGAACAATACTGTGGGGGTGGGTTCTGGAAGCATCTGCAGTTTATGAGGAAGTGGAGGCTCGGAGAAGCGGGGTTACTTCCACAAGGTCACACAGCTAGTAAGTAGCGGGGCCACAAGGTAACACAGGTCTGTTTTCCACAGTTGCTGCCATTCTGTTCACTCTTCACAAAGCTGGGCCATCCCATTCCTTCTGTTTCTCTTTCAGGGAAGCTGTCCCAGATCACAGTCTCCAGTCAGGGCTCCCCACCCACCCGGTCCCCTTTGGATCATATCACTCTGTTGTAAATACCCCGGGGGAGTTACTCCTCTTTTATCTTTCTTTTTTTTTTTTTATTTTTATTTAAAAAAAAATTTTTTTTAATGTTTTATTTATTTCTAGGAGAGAGAAACTGCGTGAGCAGGGGAGGGTCAGAGAGAGAGGGAGGCACAGAATCTGAAACAGGCTCCAGGCTCTGAGCTGGCAGTCAGCACACAGCCCGACACGGGGCTCGAACCCACGAACCGCGAGATCATGACCTAAGCGAAAGTCGGATGCTTAAGCCACCCAGGCGCCCCTATCTTTCACCTCTTCCCTCCCAGTCCCCCCAGGACAGGGATTTGTCTTATCACCGAAATATCCTCAGCACCAGCAGTGAGCCAGGAACACAGTAGGGATGTAAATTGCTCTTCTGACACCAATTCCATTGTGTGTGGGTAGGGGTGTGGGTAGGGGGCGTGGTTTCCCACACCTGTAACCAAACAGATTTTGGACACCAATAGGGTGTCTGAGAATTCAACTCAATTCTGACACAAGCTACCTGGAGATAATATCAGATTGCACTGGCGAGGGTTCGGTCAGACAAGGTACTAGTCCCAAGCCCAGGTTGTTGCCTGCACTTCTGACCGGCCGGCTAGAGATCAGAGGTTCCCGGGACCTCCTGCCCCGGTTGGGACAATTTGCTAGAGCGGCTCACTGCACTCAGAGACACCTTTTGCTTGCTAGATGGTCGGTTTATCATGAAAGGATGTAACTGAGGAACAGGCAGATGGAAGAGGTGTGTGGGGCAGCGTGTGAGGAGAGGGCACCGAGGCCTGTGCTGTGTCCAGAAGCACCACTGTCCCATTCTCCACGTGTCCCCCAGCCTGGAAGCGCTCCCAGTCTGGTTCTGTGTCTTTTTATGGAGGCTTCATTGCATAGCCCGACTGATTAAATCGTTAGCCATTGGCGATTGAATCAATCCCAGCCTCTCTCCCCCTTTTGAAGGTCTGAGGGAGAGTTCCAGCCTTCTAATCACGTGATTGGTTCTCTTGGCAACTGGCCTTGGTGCCTTCGTGCTTCTAAAAGTCACCTCATTCACAGAACAAGACACCTTTACCAGGCTCTGCACTTCTGAAACTCCAAGGGCTTGGGGAGCTGTGAGCCAGGAACTGTAGACGAAGACCAAATGTATCTTTGTCATGAATCACAGTATCTCGGGTGCAGTGTACAAGCACTGGATGCGTGAATGAATGAATGAATGAATGACGACATATCGGACACAGGGCCCAAGCCCCAGCCCCTCCTCTGTTGCTGTCTCTCACACAGCAGAGACCAATGCACAGGGCCCAGGGACCCAGGCCTGGAGCCAGCTCACTGGGTTCTAGTTCTCGCTCTACCACTGTTCTGGGTATTTTTACTGTGAGATAAACTGCTCGGAAGCTTAATAGCTTAAAACAGTGGTGACATTTATTTTGCTCAGGAATCTTCAGTGTGGGCAGGGCCTGGCAGGGATGCTTCTGTCTGCCTGCGGTCATCCTCTGGGGTGACTCAAAGACTAGGGCCTGGCATGGCCTGAAGGCTCAGTGGCTCGCGTCTGGCACTTAATGCTGGCTGTTGGCTTGAGGACTCGGTCCCTCACCACATGGGCCTCTCCCTTTGCTCCATCTTCTTGTCACCCAGGCCGTCTCCCTGTGTGCTAGTGTGGGCTTCCTCACAGCATGTGTCTGAGTTAAGGGACAAGGACCCCGGGAGAGAGCCAGCAGAAGCCATCTTACCTTTTCTTATCTAGCCTTGGGAATGAGGCAGCGTCGCTTCTACCTCAGCCACAGATCCACCCAGATCCAGGAGGGAACCGAGTTTCCACCTCTCCATGGAGGGGTGTCAGCGTCACCTGGTAACAAGAGCATGTGGGACGTGGGATATATTGGGGGACGCCGTACCTGTCTGGAAAATACAATCTGTCTGCCACAGTTCCTTCCTCGGAGCGTGACCTTGAGCAAATTACCGAGTCTCTCAGTGCCCCCATTTTTCTGTCTGTAAAATGGAAATGTACTTCACCGGCTTATTTCTTTATTAGTGACTGGTTCCGCCTACAGTTCTGCTGGCCTCAGGTGAGGCACTGGCCCCAGTTTTCAGCAAACTACAGGATCCAGCTCGAGTTTCCCACCCACTTGCATGTAATACAGGAGGCACCTCACTGTTCTGAGCCCTTTTTTTTTTTTTTTAAATGTTTTATTTATTTCTAGGAGAGAGAGAGAGAGACAGCGTGAGCAGGGGAGGGTCAGAGAGAGAGGGCGTCACAGATTGAAACAGGCTCCAGGCTCTGAGCTGGCAGTCAGCACAGAGCCCGACGCGGGGCTCGAACCCACGAACCGCGAAATCATGACCTAAGCGAAAGTCGGACGCTTAACAGACTAAGCCACCCAGGTGCCCCTGTTCTGAGCCCTTTTGAGGGTGGGGCTAGTAGTGGGGAGGGATGAGGGGACCCTGAACGGAGTGTCTCCGTTTATTATGTCCTTGTAAGTTAGCCCTGCTCCCTTCAAAGGGGCAAGGGACAAATTTTGACAGAGATGTAGCAAGGCTGGGATTCCAGCGAATTTCTCTGTGCCTGGAGGGCAAATGTCACTAGGGCCCCCGTCTTTCTTCACGGGAGTCACGAGAGATGAATCATGAACATGTTGTGTTTGAGCTGCAGGGCTTTTTTTTTTTTTTTTTTTTTTTTTTTAAATTTTTATTTATTTCTAGGAGAGAGAGAGAGAGACAGCGAGCAGGGGAGGGTCAGAGAGAGGGAGTCACAGACTGAAACAGGCTCCAGGCTCCGAGCTGGCAGTCAGCACAGAACCCGATGCGGGGCTCGAACCCACGAACCGCGAGATCATGACCCAAGCGAAAGTTGGACTCTTAACCGACCAAGCCACCCAGGCGCCCCATGAGCTGCAGGGCTGTTTTTAAAAAAGTGTTGGAAGGAGCTCCCTGCCTCTGCTCTGTCCTCCCAGCCTGCCTCTGCCCCAGTCACTGCTCCTCTGCCGGAAGGATCACTCCCCAGCCCAGCTTGCCAAGGTTTGCCTGTCCTGGCCCAGCTTGGGGCTGCTCCTCGGCTGGGCACTGGCCAGGGCCCTGCCTGGCAGCAGCTCACACCTGGGGCCATTATTCTCTGTAGGCATGGCAGCCTTGTGAAAAGCAGGGCCTCTGGTTTGAATTCTGCCACTGCCACCTACCAGCCCTGTGACCTTGGGCAAGTTCCTTAAGTTCTCCCTGACTCCATATTCTCACTGGAATTGAGGACATGGTGGTGGCAAGGATTAAGTAAAGGAGAAAGTATGACATAACTGGTTCACGGGAGATTTTTGAGAAATGAGCGCAGTTATTTGTTACAGATAAAAAAAAATGCAGAGTGCATTAAAGGGATTTCTCCAGAGCTATTATTTAATGTCAGAATCAGGGCCGGAGCCCATGGTTGTGCTTATCTCCTCTGGGACTTAGAATTCCCCCATCCCCAGTCCCCCAGTCCCTTCTGCCAGGGGGCAGCATGGCTACCATCCTAGAAATACAAGCAAGACGCTCTCTTTTCTTTTCCTTTTTTTTTTTTTTTATTATTTTTTAATGTTTTATTTATTTCTGAGAGAGAGAGAGACAGCATGAGCAGGGGAGGGTCAGAGAGACAGGGAGACACAGAATCTGAAGCAGGCTCCAGGTTCTGAGCTAGCTGTCAGAACCTGATGCGGGTTCGAACCCACGAACCGTGAGATCCTGACCTGAGCCGAAGTCGGATGCTTAATTGACTGAGCCACCCAGGTGCCCCTCTTTTTCTTTTTTAAAAAATGTTTTATTTATTCATTTTTAGAGAGTATGAGCAGCAGAGGGGCAGAAAGAGAGAAAGAATCCCAAACAGGCCCCACACTGTCAGTACAGAGCCTGATGTGGAGCTCGAACTCACAAACCATGAAATCATGACCTGAGCTGAAATTAAGAGTTGGACACAACAGACTGAGCCACCCAGACTGAGCTCCCCAGGACGCCCCCTTTTATTCTTTGTAGTACCCAAAGTTGCCTGCAGAGGGTGCTGATGCCCACATTCCAGCACGTTCAGGAGAGGCTCTGAGTAGCTGAGGAAGGTTGGAACAGGATGGAGCGAGAGCCAAGAGAGCTGGCTCCTGATCTGCTTTAGGGAGATCTTCAGACAGCTCCCAGTGCCCAAGACTTCCACAGAAAGCTCCAGGGACACCAAGGGTCATGGGAGTGTTGTAGTGGACTTCCTACCAGTGTTTCTCACTGGGCCAGAGCCATCAGGGGCATTTGTTAAACATGAGATTCCCTGGTCCCGCCCCAGAACGATGGGCTCAGAACTTTAGCAGTCGCACTGGCTACCACATCTAAACATCTATGCCAGCCGCTCGTCTGAAGGCTTCATGCACATTGGCGCATTTATGCCTCCCAACAGTCCTCTGAGGTAGATCCTATCATTATCCCCATCTTATAGATGAGGAGTGTGGTCTGAGGCACAGAGAAGTTGAGGGACTTGCCCAAGGTCACACTGCTGGTAAGCAGCAGGGCTGGGGTTTGAACCCATGTTATTTTAAACCGCAGGTGACTCTCACGCCTAGTGCGTTTGAAAACCACTAATTTATAACACCGCGCCTATCTCCTTTCCTGTCTCCTTTTGCTTCCTTTTATTTGTCATTATTTTAAGTAGTGTTTATTGTGCTTTTCTAATTATAGAAGTAAGACATGCTTAATTCAGAAAACAGAAAAGAAAAGAAAAAAAGTCATGATCCTTAATGTCACCCCTGTACAATATAGCCCTGGACATAGTATTTAGCCTATTTTATTCCACTCAGGAATATGCCGTAACTGTCTTCCCTTGTCAGTACGTGTCCTCCTATACCTGCTTTATAGTGGCCGGAATGTACCCAGTTGTTGGGAGATACTATGTTTCTTGAACCTACCCTGTTGGTAATTTAGGTCATTCCCATTGTTTTGTCATTATGGCAACAATGAGCTGGAGACCCTGGAAAGTACAACTCGTCGCACAGCTCTGATTTTTTTTTCTCCTTGAGATGGTGTGGAATCATGAACAGGTTTGCTAGGTCAAAAAGCATGCATATGAAGTAAACAAGCCTCTTTTTTTAAAAAAAATTTTTTAATGTTTTATTTCTATCTGAGAGAGAGAGAGAGACAGCATGAGCAGGGGAGGGTCAGAGAGAGAGGGAGACACAGAATCCGAAAAAGGCCCCAGGCTCTGAGCTGTCAGCACAGAGCCCGACGCGGGGCTCGAACCCACGAACCGTGAGATCATGACCTGAGCCGAAGTCAGATGCTCAACTAACTGAGTCACCCAGGTGCCCTGAAAACAAGCCTCTTAATCGAAACATAATGTACATATAGAGAAGTGCACAGGTTTTAAATGTATGGGTGAATTTCCATAAACTCGACGCACGCATCTAAAACCAATACCCGGTTCCAAAAACACACCTTGATATGTAATGCAGAAGCCCCCTTGGCGTGCACATAAGGATTCTGATTTGTGTTGTCAGATTTCCTCCAGCAAAGTTGTATGCTGCTCTCCTCTGAGTTTCTTAAGATTAAAGCACAAACTCTTTGTCTAAAAGCAGAATGGATAGAAGAACCATCTGGAGTCAGGCAGGGAGAGAGAGAGCTTTAGCCTACCCTTTCTGGGGAAAGACCGACTTCAGAATAAAGGGATGGTCCCAGGGGGGCTCGGATCAGCATCAGTTTGAGCTCCAGATAGTTTAAGGCTTTTTTAAAGAAATGAGCCTTTGGGGGCGCCTGGTGGCTCAGTGGGTTAAGCCTCTGACTTCGGCTCAGGTCATGATCACATGGTTTGTGAGTTTGAGTCCTGCGTCAAGGTTAGCTGTGCTGACGGCTATCTCAGAGCCTGCATCCCCCTTCAGATTCTGTGTCTCCCTCTCTCTCTGACCCTCCCCTGCTCACACTGTTTTCTCTCTCTCAGAAATAAATAAAAAACATTAAAAAAAAAAAAAGGAAATGAGCCTTTGTAGCTGCTACTGGTTTCTCCCCTTGTTTGTTTCTTTGTTTTTAAGAGCAAGCCATGCATAGATTTAGCCTTTTTTTCTTTAAATTATAACATGTTAATGGTTAAAAGAAATCAAGCAGCACACAGAACGTAGGGTGAAAAGTCCCTTCCCCCATATTTCCAGCTCTGGCCCTTCTTCAGAGGTAACCAGTCTCGGACCATTGCTTATGTACCATTCCAGAAATTGTCTTGGCATGCGTCAGAATTTACATGTTTATTTAAACTAATGAGATCTTATTAGATGAACTGTTTTGTCCTTTTTTTTTTAACTCGAGTTTTTAGGTTATCTTTATATAGTAACACATATACATTCTGCCTCCTTCTCAGTGGCTCCATTGTATGCCATGGCCTGCGTTTTCTCCAGTATGGTTAGATGACGGTCGTTGATGTTATTCTTTGTATTTGCTGTTTCAGACGATGGTAGAGCTAACATCTGTATGCATAGATCTTGTCAACTTGTATGAGTTTACGTGTGGACTAAGTCTCTAAAGACAAAATTGTTGGCATGAAGGGTGTGTGCTCTTGAAGTTTTGATAGATATTGCTAAATATCTTCACCCATGGTCGGAGTGCCCGTGTCCTTATGTCCGCATATCATTGCTGAGGTTTCTTTTAACCTTTACTATCTGATGGGCAAAAGGGACACCTTGTCGTTATTTAAGAGATTTTAAGCTGTGATACACTTGATGGCCTTTTAGTCGGCAGCCGTGTGCTGCTCGCAGTACTGTGCAGATCAGAACAAACCCCGTGGCCACGGCTCAGGGCCGTGCTCTTGGAGTCTGCTTTCCACGAGCACTGCTCTTGCAGTTTTTTGTCATCGCCTTGCTTTGCAGAACTCACACAATGGGAAATTCAGTGTAGCCCTAGAGACGGTGTGCTTTGGGAGGTGGTCCGCGTGCCGTAAATCACAGTGCAGATGTTACACGTCATTTTGTCTCAGTCTCCGAAGTGTGGATTCCTAACTGCTGCCGGTTTGCTGGCTCTGAGGGTGCCATCGCACCCTGTTTCCTGGAGATCAGAATGCCCTTCTCTGCCACTGTCCTTTGTCCTCACCCAGCTTATGAAGGAAGCAGGGGTGAATCTGGCCCCCCTTGGAGGAAAGTTCGACTGAAGCCCCAAGCCCCCACATGGCCCGCTCAAGGTGGTTTAGTGGAGGTGGGAGGAGAGCTGAGCCCCAGCTGGTCACCCCTGGTGGCTCATGCTGTGTGGAGCAGGGGAGGATCTAGGCCAAATGATCTAGTGCCCGCTTCTCTAGGGGCATCTGTTTCCTGCGCTTCCTGTAACTGCTCTCCCCGTGCCTGGGAACGGAGTTTGTCTCCTCTTTCAGCTCTCACTAGCGGCTGTGAGGACAGAGCTGTCCAAGTAGAGGAAACCACACGGTCTTCCCCTTCCCTCCCGCCGCGGAGGGCCTGCCCACAGGGCCGAGGGGCTGTTGCGGGGGGCTCGGGCTTCCTCCTCTTCCGACCCCAGCCAGCTTTCTCAGCTCCACAGTCCTCTAAGGAGGAGAGCTGGGTGGGGCCCCTGGAGCTCTGTCCTGAGCTTGGGGCTCTGGCTGGGACTTATTCCCCAGCTGGACCAGGAACGCCCATAGGCCTCCACCAGAGAAGCCTTGTGATTTGGTGACCCAGAGCTGGCTTTGTGGACGGGGCAAGGCGCGACCTCAGGGCAGAAGAAGCCGGTCTAGCCTGGTGTTGGAAGGACTCGGGCACTCGTCTTTCTGACTTCACCTTTGTCTTCTCTTAGCCGTTGAGCTGTGCTTGTCTTTCTTAGGCTCCCCCGTCTGTAAAACGGGCACTGTGTGAATGGGCGTTTGTGTAGGTTCCAAAGGGGCAGGTTTGATCTGGTGATCGGCACTTGCCGATGCAGATCATCACATAGAACAGTGACTGATAACTTGGTGTCTGGAATCAGACCTCGCCTTGCCACCATTGTGCCAGGCAAGTTTTGTCAAGTTCCTTAACCTTTCCGGGCCCCAGCGTCCTCATCTGTAAAATGAGGATAACGGTGGTATCATCTCAGAGGTGGCTGTGAGATCGAAGGGAGCCACGCGGGTAATTCGGGCCTGGCCCATAGCACACTCGCAGATACAGGCGCTGCCCTTGGCTCCTCTGCCCCCACAGCTTGTCCTGGTCTCCATGCTGATGGCCTGATGATCGAGTCAGCTGGGGTCAGGGAGGAAGCTGGGCCATGCTTGGTGGGGGTAGGAGGCAGGGCCTGGCGCTCAGAGTGCTTCTCTTTTCTCTTGACTCACAACCCTTCCCAGGGAGCCTTCAGACCCCTCGCTGCCCACCCCCACACAGAAGAGGAACTGAGGACTCAGAGCAGGGGCGACAGGAAGCTGAGCAGGACCAGAGGAGGGGGTGGAATTGTTACAGATAATCATTATAATAGCTCCCATAATGGTGTGGGAGGCCTGTGCTAAATGTATACATGTATTTGTAACCCTGTGAGCTTGGTGGCAGCCAACCATGTCACAGAGGAGGAAACTGAGGCCTTGGAGGTTAGGTTATGTGTTGGTGGACATGTGGCTCCAAAGCTTGGGAGCCTGGCGCTGAGGAAAAGAGAGTGGAAGATGCTCTAGAATGGCTCTCGCCTCCCTCTGGAGCTCAGAGAGTAAAACATAAGCCATCTGGGAACCTCCTTGTCTCCCTCCAGGCCCTCACTCTGGAGTGAGGCGGGTGTGGGGCATCTGGACTCTCCATGGTTCCTAGATCTTAGTGACTTCAAGGACATCCAGGACGCTGTGAGTCCTGTGCCCTTCCTGCTGACACAGGCAGGCTATTGCTGCTCCTCCGCCAAGCGGCTGAGTTGCAGGACTCCCTGCCTTTTGAGGTGGGAGAATCCAGCCTCTAGGTGGCAGCGGCGGGGGGCCTTGACATGCTCTTCCCTGCCTGTTCCCCAGGGCGCCCTGCCGACCTCCAGATGCTCGCACCCAGGCCTGCATCCCTACTGGGTTGTGGCTTGCGTGTTCACCTGGGTGTCTGGAGACCGTGAGGACCGGCCCAAGAGTGCCTCTCAGCTGCCTCTTCCCCTAGAATACGATGATGGACAGCAGGAACACACGGTCACATGTGTGGACAGATCGGACTAGATGACGCGTGCTTGGAAGAGCCCCAGCATATTGGTATAACCCCACTTTATTCTCTCCCACACAGAAGCACGCCAGATGACGTGCTCCCATGATGGGTTCACTCTGAACTCCCTCTAATTGATGAAAAAGTAAGTAATTTGCAACAGGAAACATGTTGCTAGTAACCCACATGACTCCCAGGCCCGGGCTCTCGCCCCACCACTCTCTGCACCCAGCGCGGTGCTTGGCCTGGAGTCAGACTTGGTGAGGCGGCAGGCTGAGTGGCCATGGGCCTTTCTGACCTTCACTCTTGCTCTCATCAGACTCTCCCTCTTAGGTGGGACTTCCTCAGTGGAGACTGAGAGAAATTCAACTCTATTTAAAACAATTTTTTTTTATTTATTTACTTGAGAGAGAGAGAGAGAGAGAGACTGTGAGCAAGCGCCAGGGCACGCATGAGTGGGGGAGGGGCAGAGAGAGAGGGAGACCCAGAATCTGAAATAGCCTCCAGGCTCTGAGCTGTCAGCTCAGAGCCTTGGTGCAGGGCTTGAATCCACTAATTGGGAGATCATGACCTGAGCCGATTCCGAGAGTCGGATGCCAAACAGACTGAGCCACCCAGGCACCCCTTCAGGAGGTTTGATGATGCCCTGAAGACCTGATCGTTCTCCTGCCCACTGTGTGGCACTTCGTGCCCCTGCCCTCCTCTGCGCGGTGCTTCCATCCTATGGTTTAGCAGCCTCGGCAGGAGAAGGGTGTGCTCTGGGAGTGAGTCTTGTTGGGTCCACTGGCTTCTCCTGCCCACTCCTGAGCTAGTTACTGGGTACCCTGGGTGGTCAGGCTGGCCAGGTGCTCCCTCTGGGGGTGTATGGAGCACAGAACTGTTTTACTCAGAGGGAGGCTGAGTGGATGCAGGGCAGGCAGGACCCGAGGTGTCGATGGTGCCTTTTGAACATCTGTGTGGGGGTGCAGTGTGGGGAGAGGTCTGGGCGTGGGGTGGGAACCCAGCAGGGAGCCAGTGGTCTGACGCAACCCCAGAGGGTGAAGCACACCATCCTTCCTTTCTGGGTGAAGGTGGGGTTGGAGGATGCGGCCTGAACTGAGGACCAGGCTTCTGCTGAGAGGTCTGCTGCGTTAGAGGAAAGGACCCCACCCTTGCCACGCCCAGACCTGAACTGCCCTTGAAGCTGCTCCTATGGCCCGTGTAGCCTTCGCTGCTTCAGGGGAGTCCATAGAAATGCTTGTGCCCTTTGTCTATGACCTGG
The DNA here is from genome assembly GCA_017311185.1 of Proteles cristata cristata. Lineage (NCBI taxonomy): Eukaryota > Metazoa > Chordata > Mammalia > Carnivora > Hyaenidae > Proteles > Proteles cristata. Next base: position 652,534 of record JAESUZ010002578.1, read on the forward strand.
GAGGGGTGGGGGAGAGGCCCTTTGGTCTCACAGTACAGATCCAAAACCCGGGGTGGCAGTGGACCCCAACCGGGAAACTGTGGGGAGGGTAGGCCAGTGAGAGAGGCCAGTGGCAGCAGCCACGGTAGCTTTATTTCCCATTCTCCACTGCCCAGGGGCAGGGCGGGGGCCCGTCCCCGCCTGTGTCCCCCCACCGAGTCTGTGGTAGCATATGTGCCACGGCCCTCCATGGGCTGTCATTAGTGAGCACCTACTGCATACCTGCCATGGTCAGCACTGGTGCAGAGATGAGGGCTAGCTTTTTGTCCCAGCTAGAAAGAAACACACTTGCACACACATGTCACCTTCCCACTGCTGACCTCTGTCTAGGCACTCGAGGGGTTCTAAGAAGTACAGATCTGTGACTGTGCGTGGGTACGTGTGAATGTCTTGAGGGGCGTGTGTGCAGTCTGAGAGTGTGCACGTGGGTCTGCGTCCATGTGTGAGCCTGTTTCGTGGGTAGTTCTGTGTATATGAGATGTACGTGCAGGTGACTCTGTGGAGTCTGTATGAACTGCATGTGAGTGTGCAGTACCTGTGCTCATGTGTGTGTGGGTGTGTAACGACACTTATGTCAGCATGCCTGTGTGCACCTGTGGGTCCAGTGCGTCTGTATGTGCACATGTACGTGACCCTATGCTCGTGGGAGGATAGTGTGTGGGTGTCCTTACCTGTGTGAGGCTGGTTCATCTGGTGTGTGCTGAGCTGCGGTGAGCCAGGAAGGCAGAGGTCCCATCCCGGGCATCCACAGGGAGCGGGGGTGCGGGGCTGTTTGCTGGGCTCCCCAACCTTCCAGTGAGCTCTTTCTCTCCGTCCCAGGCACATCTGTGGGAGTCCTCTGGCCTCCCAGGGGCTCCGGGAAGCACGGCTGTGTGGAGCCGAGCTGCCAGCATGGTCTGTGATGCAATCTGCCAGCCGAGCCCCTTCCGGAGCTGCGGGTTCCTCTGGGCATGAGGAAGCTGCCCTCTGTGACCTCCCCTGCCTCCTGGGTGCCTCCAGGAGGGCAAGACACACCTCCCAGCCCCAAGGCCTCACCCACAGGAAGTGCTGGGGTTGGGGGCAGGCAGTGCGGAGGTGCCACGCCCAGTGTCCCGCCCTGTGCCTGTGGCCCCGCTGACCCTGCTGCACTGCCACCCTTTTGCCAACACTCCTGGGGACATCGCTGGGTTCCGGGGCCCCACGGCCACAGCCATGTTTCGCAGGAAACGCAGCGTCTCCTTTGGGGGCTTCGGATGGTGGGTGACAGATGGGACGGCGGTTGGAGGGATGGGAGCGAACCTAGCTGCCAAGTCTTGCGTCTGCTAGGGCTGCCTGTGCAGGCAGAGGGCTAGGGTTGTGCCTGAGACCCAGGTGGGTAGGGGGGCTTTGCAGATGCCACGGCTGGATGGAGGGGGCCAGGGTACCAGACACTAGCTTTCCGTCACTCACCCTGGAGTAGGACCTAGGGAGTCAGGAAGGTTGGAGCTGGAGCCAGAGTGAACAAGGCTGCGTGGCTGTGGCTGAACGTGTGTGTCTGTGTCTGTTCCCATGTGTGTGTGGCATGTCTGCAGCTGCCAGTCTGTACAGCCAGGTATGAAGTGTGTGCCTGGCTGGGTGGGTGTGCTGTGTGTGTGACCACGCGTGCACTCTGCGGTTCTGAACAGGTATGTGTGCACGTCTGGGCTTCTCGAGCTTCGTGTGCTCTCGTCTGTGCGGGTGTGTCGCATTCCTGTCTGTGTCAGCTCCGTACATGACGTTGTGGTGGGGCATCTCCTGCACAGAGGACCTTGGGGTCCTCTCCATGGCATAGGTGGAAAAGACGGGGCACACCCATCTCCACAGGTCCCGCCCCCACCCGGGCAGCCAGTCCCAGCTCTGTCCCAGCTGGGTTAGTGCCTCTTGCCTGGGCTTCTGGGCCACCTTTTGCCACTAAGCTTCTGTCTGGGACAAGGGAAAGGCTCTTTCCTCCCCGGGGGGCCAGCAACCGGGGAGACCAAGGTCAAAGACTTGTCTATGGTTACCAGCCGCTGGTAACTTCTCCTCAGCTGGGGAATGGGGTCTAGTGGTTTTCATTATCGGTTTCCTTTCAGCTTGTGGGCCTGGGGCCTTGTCAAATATTCCTGCTGTTGCAGGGAGGGTGGCCAGGGGTGCCCTGGTGTGGAGACTGGTGGGCAAATTGGGGGAGGCGGAGAGGCAAGGGACAGAAAGAGGGGGCACAGGTTCTGGCAGGAGGTGGGCTCCGCTCCTTCGACTGATTGTGCCTCTGTGTGTGTGCAGCTTCTGACTTCCCTTTTCCTCCTCTTTGAAGGCTCTTTGCCGTCCATCCTCTGGCAGAAGAGCTTATGGGTGTCCCATGTTTGGCAGATGGGGACAGCAAGGATGAGATGATGCTAGAGGTGGCACAGCGTGGCCTAGTGCCCACTCACAGGTCTTCCCTGACGGCGGGGCCAAGGGGTTCCTGTCCCAAGCGTGAGCTCTGGGTCCAAGTCACCTTGTCTGCTTCCCAGTCAGGCTGGCTGGGGTCGCTACAGAGCAGGGCTCAGTCCATGAGAGGGTGCCCTCTGAGACCCGCCCTTCTCTGGGAGGCGTAGAGCAGAACGAGGAACTGTGTGGCACGTGCACATGCTCATGGAACGACTAAGTGAAGTGTTTCTTGCCCACGACAGGCGTTGGGTAGGGGCTCATTGAATCCAAGGGGGCGTAGGGCTTCCTAGTGGGCCTGGAGGGTTAGGGCAGGCGTCATCTGGAAGTGGCTGCCAGCTGGGAGGCTTGGAGACTAAAGCGCAGATCCCTGGAGCCCGGGTCCACTCCACGCGGTGAACAGAATCTCAGGGGCTGGTATTTTGGAAGCTCCTTTGGATGCCAGGGTGGATAGCCAGTGGCATCAGCAGAAGACAAGGTGAGGAGAGGGAAGAGGGGGTGGGGAGGAGAGAGAAGGTGCCAGGGAGAACCTTGGGAGCTTGGCTTTCTGAAAGAGAAAAGCTGTTTCACAGCTACTGGCCTATCTCCTGTCTCAGCCCTGCTAAGGCCACAGGCCCCGCCCTCCCACGGCCACACCCCAGCGTGGGAACCCTGTGGACAGACTGCTGGGTAGGTGTGGATGTGGGGGCTGGGCCAGGGGTTGCTGTGACCTGCAGTGCCACAGGGCGGGGTGTGGGGTGGGTTGCCAGGGGGTCACACCAGAAGTCTGGGTACTAGTGCTGGCTCCACCTTGGCTCATTGAGGAACTCAGATGGGACACTTCCCCTCTCTGGGTCTCAGTTTCCCCATGTGTAAGTGGGGATTTCCACCTTATGCACAGGATGTCATAAGAATTAAAAGGGATTCCTTGAGAAAACATGAAATGCAAAGGCTTATTGTTGGGGTTACAGTTAGGTAGCTCTGTAGCTGTGGGTTACAAATATTGCAGCAGAATGGGGGCATCGGCCTCCTGGATTCACCCTCCCCGCTGTGGTGGGCTGATTGGGAGAGGGGGCATGTGGAGCCCTTTGGGACCAGTTGTGGAGGCTCCATGGAAGGGGCCCCGCGTGCAGTGGGGAAGAAGCTGGGGGGACCTGGGCCAGGAGCTTTGGGCTGTGGCTTGTTTTGCTGCTGGGAACTGAGATCAGAAGGTGCTGGGAGTTTACTCAGAGTGAAAGGGTCCCTCCTCCCAGCTCAGGGGCTTGGTGCTGACTTGTGATTGCTGCGGCAGCTCTGTGTCCTCCCTGTGTGACCTCTGACACTGCTCCCGTCCCGTCCTGGTAGTCGTGTGCATGCTTGTGGCAAAGCTGAACAGTCAGGATCAGGTGGCTGAGAGATCTTTCCAGGGTTTCGAGCATCCTGGACGTGGTGGTGATTTGGGTGGCATTTTTGGTGATGGTGACCTTGATAGTGATGGTGACACTGATGGTGATGCTGACATGGAGGTGTGGTGACACTGATGGTGATGGTGACAATGGTGGTGTTGATGACATGGGGGTGGTGGTGACGTGGGTGGTTGTGACCCCCAAACAAGAAGAGATACTGACAGTGGGGATCTCGCCCACCTTTCTGTGTCTGGAGAGAGGAAGGGGCCTCTTTTAGCAGCCATAAGGGCTGGCATCTGCACGGGGTAAAAATAGAAGCTTAACAGCACTGCCTTGTCTTCCAGCAAGGGTGGGCGCAGCCTGGGGTGGAGGGGCTGGCTGTCAGGACAGCCTGCTGTGAGTGTGAGCTTCCCTGCTCTGAGCTTCATGTCGCAATTCCCGCTTGTCCGTGCACCCTGAGCCTGCCACTGGGTTCTGTCTCGGGAGTGGGGTCTGCCTCCTTGCATTGACTGGCAGCTCCCAGAAAAGGTCCCGGTGCTGGGGGTGCTGGGGTGCTAGCCTCTTTCCAAAGTGGAAGCCCAGGGAATGTGGATGTGTTGAATGCCCAGCCACTGGTGACCAATGAGCTGGCTTGCAGTGGAGCCGGGGCAAGGGAGCAATGAATGGGGATGCTGTATACAAAGGGTCTCTGGGTTTGGAGTCAGAACCTAGATTCAGACTGGGCCAGTGATGTTATCCTCCTAAGCCTCTGTTTGCTCATTTCTAAACTGGGAAGAATAATGGTGCCTGCCTCGTAGGGTTATATGTGACTCCAGCCCTTCCAGAGCTCACAGCCCTCTCTTCCTGGGCTGGAGGGGAGCTCCTGGCTGGAGTGGCTGTCCCCCGCAGGACCCTGCCAGTCTGGTGGTCTAGACTGGCCTGGGACCTCCCCTGCAGATGCTAGGTGGTAGCCTTCAGCTTCGGCACTGACCAAAGCCCTTGCTTTTCTCTTGGCAGGATCGACAAGACCATGCTGGCGAGCCTGAAGGTCAAGTAAGTAGTCACTTCCTGTTATGTAGCAATCAGAGATGATGGCAGGCCAGAGTCCCTCTGGGCCCCTCATTTCCCCCGGAGTTGTGGGGAGCCTGAGTGGGGCTGTAGCATTTATCAGATCCTCCGTCTCAGCCTTAGGGGCTTTGGATTGGAGAGGTTGGACCAGGCTCTTGATTCCTGGGGCGTCTGGAGAAAGGCATGCCAGAATGGAAGCAGCAGGCACCAGATTGATGGTAATGTGTATGGTCATGTCTTTTAGGCCATAACGTGGACGGGAGAAAGATAATTTTATTTCCTATCTCCTTAATTATTATGTGAAGCCCCCATTCCATCAGGCTTTCTGTCATTCCTACCTACCTGGAGAATTGTGCCACCTAGTTCTAGAGCCTCATAAAACACCCCAGTGTACATGTGGTCAGTTGGTCACTGAGTCATCTGTTACCAGACGAATGTCATCCTGAGGAGTCCAGCCCTGCGGCTCTTTGAGGCTTCAACACCAGATCCGGGGGCTGGGGATTGTCTGCCGTGGTGGGCCATATGTCTGCTCATCTGTCTAGGAAGCCCTGAGCAGACACACGTCTCTCCCAGAACCTCCACCTGCTCTTCCCTCACCATCTTTGCTCCTTTTCCACGTGTATGTATCATCAAACCATTGTGTTTGCATCCTGATCCCCTCTCCTCCTTCAGACTTTAAAAAAGTTGGCTTCCGTCTTCATCCCTTCTCTGGGCAATGAGTACTGACCAACCACCTGCTCCAATTGAGTGAATTGAAAAGGAGGGAAATTCTAGGAGGCAAAAATAGCATTGGTCACAGCCCAAAATATTATCCTGGCATGTGTGAGTTAGCTGGTGCATGAGAAATTCCTCCAATGAGTGCTCTCCTTCAGAGGTAGCTCGGGCCACTTATGATGCCCCATCTCAGTGGAAAGGTTTTCTAGGCCGGCCTCCCTCTGACATGCCATTTAGTTGCTAGCAATGGCCGTGTATGCCCTGGGTACAGGTCCCTGGGCAAAGCATAGCTGGTCTTGAGAGTTGGCATATAGGGGGTGAGAATAAGAGGCTATTTTGCTCGGAACAGTGAGGGTGAGCAGTTAGCAGGACAGGGATGAATGGCAGACAGTCCCTGACTTCTGAGAGCTTTCTGCAGTGGGAGCAGCCCTAGAAGACTGCCAGGAGGGGAGCCTCTCTAGCAGCTCTTGAAGTTGGGATGGGACAATGGGTGCACTTGTGCCTATGCTGGTTGGCGTGGGGTGTGCATCAGTGTGGCTCAGAGTTCAGGGCAAGTCATCACTTATGGGCAAGGCATTTAATTTCTTCAGACTTCAGTGTTTGCATCCTTTGTCTGAGGTCTGATTTTCCTAGAGCTTCTTATCTGCATATTGAATGAGAATTAGGCACGAAGCAGAGTTACTAAGTGGGGTGGAGTGGTAGGAATATTTCTTATGGTGTTGTTTTGGGATACTTAGTTCAATTTCACAAGCATTTATTGAGAGCTCTTTTAACGGGTAAAGATGAAGTGTGTAACCTGGAAGGGAACTAGTTACAAGGGGCAGTGAAAGGCCGGAGGCACTGGCCAATATTGGGACTGGGTATCTGGGGGACTGTTTGAGGGCTTTGGTCCTGAGGAGGTAGTACCAAGATGGTTGTTTGGGACAGTGTGTAGGGCTGTATTCTTGTATTTGGTTAAGATTCTTCTGACTGTAAGAAAGAAAAACTCAGGGTCGCCTGGGTGGCTTAGTCGGTTAAGCGTCCGACTTTCACTTAGGTCATGATCTCGCAGTTCGTGGGTTCAAGCCCCGCGTCGGGCTCTGTGCTGACTGCCAGCCCAGAGCCTGGAGCCTGTTTCAGAGTCTGTGACTCCCTCTCTCTCTGACCCTCCCCTGCTCACGCTGTATCTCTCTCTCTCCTAGAAATAAATAAAACATTAAAAAAATTTTAGAAAAAAGAAAGAAAAACTCAGTGTAATCTGGTTAAGCAAAATTAAGGGAATTACAGAAAAGGTTCCAGGGTGTCTAAGGGAACCCAGGGGAGGAGATAGAGCTAGAGTTAAGCAGGGGTTGAACGGGAACTGGAGAGCCTCCCCGTCAAAATTCCTGTTGGCTTCTTTGTAGTAATTGCTCCAGTGATCCTAAAATTTGTACGGAAATTTAAGGTTGTCTTTTCTTTCTTTCTTTTCTTTTTTTTTTTTTTTAAGATTATTTATTTATTTTGAGAGAGAAAGTGGGGGGAAGCATACAAGTGGGGGAGGGGCAGAGAGAGGGAGGGAGGGAGAAAGAATCCCAAGCAGGCTCAGTACTATCAGCGCAGAGCCTGATGTGGGGCTCCATCCCAAGAAATGAGATCATAACCTGAGTGAGATCAGTCAGACGCTGAACCAACTGAGCCACCCAGGCACCCCTAAACTTATAGGTCGTCTTGAAAAAGAAAGAATTCGAGGACTGTACTTCCTGATTTTGAAATTTAGTACGAGGCTGCTAAATCAAGATAGTTCAGTACTGGTGTAAGGATGGTATTTAGATCAATGAAACAGGATTCAGAGTCCAGAAATTTTGTGGTCAGTTGATTTTTCAACAAATGTGTCATGACAGTTTAATGGAGAAAAACAGCCTTTCAACAAGTGGTGCTGGGACGGCTGCAGCCACATCTAAAAGAATGAGACAGAACCCCTCTCTCACACCATATGCAAAAATTAACTCCAAATGGATCAAAGACCTAAATGTAAGAGCTAAAACTATAAAACTCTTAGAAGAAAACATAGGAGTAAATCTTTGTGACTTCAAATAAGGCAGTGGTTTCTTAGATATGACACCAAAAACATAAGGAACAACAACAAATTGATAAATTGAACTTCATCCAAATTAAAAACTTTTGTGTTACAAAGGACACCGTCAAGAAAGTGAAAAGTCAGTCCAACAGAGTGGGAGAAAATATTTGCAAATCATATCTGAAGAAGATACATAAATGGACAATAAGCACGTGAAAAGATGTTCAGCATCATTAGCCGTCAGGGAAATATACATCAAAGCCACAGTGAGATACTACCTCACACCCACTAGAATGACTATAATCAGAAGCAAGATAATGGCAAGTGTTGGTGTGAATGGGGAGAAACCGAAACCCTTCTTCACTGCTGCTGGGAACATAAAATGGTGCAGCTGCTTTGGAAAACAATCTGGCAGTTTCTCAAAAGGTTAAATACAGAGTTACCATATGACTAGAATTCCTTTCTTATGTATATACCCAGGAGAAATGAAAATATATGTTCACATAGAAACTTGTAACACGAATGTTCACAGTGACATGATTAATAAATAATGGCCCAAAGTGAAAACAATCCAAATGTTCATCAACAGATGGATGGGTAAACAAAATGTGACACATCAATACAATGGCGTATCATTTGGCCATCAAAAGAAATCAAATACTGACACATGTTACAACATAGATGAACTTTGGAAACATTATGCTGAGTGAACATCACAACCACATATTGTGTGATTCCACTTATATGAAATGTCTAGAATGAGTAACTCCATAGAGACACAAAATAGATTCTCGGTTTCCTAGGGCTGGGGAGGTTGTTAGGGGGAGTGAGTGCTAAAGGATACAGGTTTCTATGTGGGGTGATGTAAATGTCCGAGGACTAGATAGTAGTCCACACAGCATTGTGAATATACTAAAAGCCATTGAATTGTATACTTTAAAGTGGCGAATTGTATGATGTATGCATTACATCTCAATAAAACTGTTGAAAAAGAGAGAGAATCTTACTGACCCAACTTGGGTCAGTTTTGTACCCCTGGTCCAATCAGTTTAGCGGGAGAGATGAAGTTTTATGGATAAAATATGGCTGCTGTGGTCACCTCTCTGTGGGAGGGGTTAGTTTCCAAGAAGAAAGGTGGCTTGTGGGCTGGACAGACACCATAGGAGCTTTAAGCTAGCCGTCGCTGCCCTTGGGACTAAAAGGGAGTTCAGTACCTGCTCTTCCATCCTTCTCCCTCCCCTCCATGGGTAGTACCTAATATGGAGACCTGCCTGGATGCCCGGGGTATGGCTCTACTTGCTGATAGGTCCATTATATTAACATTTTATTTTATTTTATTTTATTTTTAATATTTTTATTTATTTCTAGGAGAGACAGAGAGAGACAGCGTGAGCAGGGGAGGGTTAGAGAGAGGGAGACACAGACTCTGAAATAGGCTCCAGGCTCTGAGCTGGCAGTCAGCACAGAGCCCGACGCGGGGCTCGAACCCACGAACCGCGAGGTCATGGCCTAAGCGAAAGTTGGACGCTTAACTGACTAAGCCACCCAGGCACCCCATTACATTAACATTTTTTTTTAATGTTTTATTTATTTCCAGGAGAGAGGAAGACAGCGTGAACAGGGGAGGGTCAGAGAGAGAGGGAGTCACGGACTGAAACAGGCTCCAGGCTCCAAGTTGGCAGTCAGCACAGAGCCCGATGCGGGGCTCGAACCCACGAACCGCGAGATCATGACCTAAGCGAAAGTCGGACGCTTAACCGACTAAGCCACCCAGGCGCCCCTATATTAACATTTTAAAAGTTTATTTATTTTGAGAGAGAGAGCAAGCAAGGTAGGGGCAGAGAGAGAGGGGAGAGACCGAATCACAAGCAGGCTCCTCACTCTCAGCGCAGAGCCCAATGCAGGGCTCGAACTCAAAAGTGAGATTGTGACCTGAGCCGAAATCAAGAGTCAGATGCTTAACTGACTGAGTCACCCAGGCGCCCCACTGATATGTCCCTCAGGAAGCCAACTACACAGGCTACACCTCTCCTAGGCACCAGGGTGCCACCTTCCTTTCTGCCTCTGCTGGGTGAGACCTTTCTCTCTGCTAGTGTAGCCCAAACACCCCTGCGCTGTGGCCAGTGCTCCCAGTTGTATTAGCTCTTTCTCTGGGGACCTCGTGCTCTCGACACAAGGACAGTCAGCCATGTACCTCCTGGAGGTGTCCTTGAGCCATCCAGCTCTGAAGGTGGGGGTTCTGGCCTCGCCACTGCTGAGCACTTACTCTTTGCTAAGTTGTCATTGCACGGTTTCCCTGAGGGTTCACAACGGCCTCCGGGAGCAGCTGCATGGTACCCATGAGAAAATGGAGGCTCAGAGAGGTTAGGACACTTGGTTAAGGTCATTAGTAAGTCTTGGAGCTGGGGTTTGAATCCAGGTCTGTACTCGTGGCTGGTTTCTTCTGGGCTGGAGCTGAATAGTTCTCAGCACCTCCCCCGCCCACTCTGCTTTCTCACTTTTTTTACCCTCGCTGTGCTCAAGGGCTGTGTATCTAGTATAGGGCCTTGGCCACAGAATGCACCTCTGCCTTCACCGCACATGCCCTTGCTGGAGGCCCAGGTTGAGTGGCATGTCTGGTGCCTGGATGATGAGGACCCTCACAGGCAGGTGGTGCAGGGGGCATGGAGCCACACCGGAACAGTGGGGAGGCAGGTGGTGGCAGTGTACACAGGAGAAAGCGTTGGGAGGGCCAGTTATAGCCCCAGGCCAACAGATGGGCAAATCATATATATATTCATATGTATATGAATATATTCATATATATTGATATATATCCATATAACCTCTCCAAGACTCAGTTTCCCCATCTGTAAAACCGGAGGGTTGTTGGACTACTGTCTAACCGGCTCTCTCGTAGCTTTGACATTCTTGACTTTTGTCCTTCATGACTTTTGTCCTTTCGTATTTCTCTGAGGACCTCGATGATGGTAGGTACTTGCTGTTGAAAAGGTGAACACATGCATGCATGAATGAATGTTTTTGAAAACAGGCGGTCTGCACACTTCATCTCTGGCTTCCTAACATCTAACATCGTGCTTGACACATAGCAGGTTCTCAGTCTAGGTTTGGTGAATGATTCAATTGTGGGTCATTATGGTTAGCCTGTCCTATGCAGAATCAGCAGATGGATCTGGGGCCAGCTTGGGATAAGGTTATTAGAATCCTTCAGTATCACCAGGATGTTCTAGAACCTTCTGGGGCTGACCCCTTAGTCAGCTGCAGTAGTTGAGCCATGGATTTCCCCAGAGGAGAGCCAAGCCTGGTGGGACCAGTATCTAGGACTTGCTCATGGAGGGCCTTGACGCAGCATCCAGGAGATGAGAAAGAACCTGAGCTGGGAGCCTCCGATAACTTTCCTCCACTCCTTTTTGCTGCCTCTTCCCTCCCTCATTGACCCCTGCTTCTTTGCTAAAGAAGATGGCAGGTACGTGTGCTTGGGTGCGTGCATGTGTGTGTCTGCTGCCAAGGCTGGTAAGCCATGCTCCAGCCAGTAGCAGGCATACTCCTCATGCCTGGGAAATCTGGAAATCTGGAACCATTGCCTTGTTGGAAACAGAATCCAACTTTCTTTTTTCTGTTTATAATTTTTTCTATTTATTTATTTCTCTCTCTCTCTCTCTCTCTCTCTCTCTCACACACACACACACACACACACACACACACACACACACACACATGCAAGTGGGGGAGGGGCAGAGAGAGAGGGAGACCCAGAATCTATAGCAGGCACCAGGCTCTGAGCTGTCAGCACAGAGCCTGACATGGGGCTCAAACCCACAAACTGTGAGATCATGACTGATGTCTAACTGACTGAGCCACCCAGGCGCCCCCGATATCCAACTTTCTAATGGGTGGTCCCAGCTCTTGGTCACAAGAAATGGCATCTCTGAATAGAGAGAAAGCATGTGATGAAGCCTGGAGGTGACCATGCCCTCTTGTTTCTTCCTCAAGAGAGAGAGGAGAAGGCCTGGCGGAGCGGGCTTCCCAGCAGCCTGGCTAAGAGCAGCACCGCATGTGCCCTGTGGTTCAGCCAGATGACCCCACATGGCCACCCCTCCTCCAGGTTCAGATTTCACCAGCTAAGAATTCAGCATTTTATTAGGAGCGGGTGACCACAGGGCAGGAGCGGACACAGCATATCTTCTCTTGGCCCCTGGGGTCCTTGATGGCAGCTGCTGGAGCCCTGGTTCATGCAGGGTGGGGGCTTTAAACTCAGGGCTTCCATTTCCGTTCTGTGAGACTTACACACAAAATCTAGATGCTTACCTTTACAGGCATCTGCTTCTGGCTCTTGTGGTGTTGTTGGCAGGGCCACATGTTCATGTTGGGGAGGGAACAGAGTCAGGGCCCAGGGGTCAGTGCGTCAAGTCTGCCTCCAGCCTTCCTTCCAGAAAGGCCATGGCTCCACAGTCCACCCTTGATTCCAATTCAATGGCTCTTTTCATGCATTGGTTGAGGGCCATGATCACCAATTAATTTCTCCATTTTCCACCAGGACTTTGTTTACTGTGGATTACAAGAATCCTTCAGGTACTGCCAAGATGTTCTAGAACCTTCTGGGACTGCCCCCTTAGTCACCTCCTCTTACACATCCAGGGCATATGCTGAGACTTTGCTGGGTTGTTAAGGATGGGGAGCTTGCTATTCTGGGGGGTTAGAATGCTGCATCAGTTCAGCTAATAATTACTGGGCACCTCATTCCAAGCCTGGTGCCAGGCCCCGGCGGGGGGGTGGGGTGGGGAGACAGAAATGAAAAAGACAGTCTCTGCTCATGAAGGCTTACAGCCCTGCAGGCAGGCAGACATACAGTCAGACAGTTGCAGGGGAGTGTGATGAAGGCTGGCAGAGATGTCCTCCGAGAGGATGGAAGGGGTTTCCCGCAGACTTGGCGATGCCTGAGCCGTATCCAAGGGTGAGTAAGGTCAGCCTGAAGAAGAGAGAGGCAGCAACAGTGCACAGACAGTGAGGTGAGAAACGCAGGGGGTGGGAGGGATCCAGGGGCAGTTACTACCAGCAGATGGAATACTGGGGTGGGAGGAGGGGGCAGGCTGGGTGGCCCCTGGCAGTATGGGACAGCTGTGCGGAGGGCTGAGCTGGCTTCTCTGGGTGACTGGGAGCCATTGCAGGGGAGTAGGACCCAGATTTGAGTCTGAGGGTCCTGGCGGTCCTCTGCTGACTCACTGGAGAGGTTGGAGGCTGGGGTGAGGGCTGTGGGGTTGGAGAGAGTGGACAGATTGGAGAGTTATTGAAGTGGTGGTCTCAGCCTGAACTGGTTTGGGTGTGGGAGGTGAAGGCAAGGGAGGGGTCAAGGTGAAGACGTTCACCTTTCTGGGTGAACCCTTGGGTAGATGTTGGCCCCATTTATGGAGATGGGGGAGTAAGGCTCTGAATACATAATTGCTACTCCCGCCTGTGGTGGCTGGTTTAGATCCTGACCCTCATACCTACCTTCCCCCGGACCATAGAGGGGACAAAGGAGAGTAGTAACATGTGAAAGGTTGCAAGAGATGATGTGCGGCCAGGAAACAGGCCAGGGAGTGCCCTCTCCCTGACTCTGCAGGCAGACATGGCAGTGGTCCTGGGCTGTGACCCCCAACCCTGCTCAGCTCCTAGGGTGCCTTTTGCAGGGGGTTCCAGGTACGCACTGGCTGCCGCCACTGCCCTGGTACCCAGCAGCAGGCTGGGCCACGCATGCAGGGCACCCACTTTCAGATGCCCCGTGGGCCCTGAGCCTGAGCATGGTGTTGGCGTGTATAGGTGTGTGTAGGCGTGTGTGTGTGTGTGTGTGCAGGTGGACATGAGTTTTGAGGGCCCATGTGGGTGACTGTGTGGTGCCTTTTTTGGCTTTAGCAGGTTCCTATGGTAACCACGAACATGTCTCTTTTGGGATCTGGAGTCTCAGGGCGTGAGTGGCTACGGGGAGAAGCAAGGCGGGTGGGCGCTCGGCTGCCAGTTGGGCTGTGGCCTGATTTCATCGCCAGACACCGATGATGCACCTGGAGGTGCCATTTGCCAGGCAGCCAGGTCTGCAAACTCCAGGGATTTGTATGTTCCTAGCCCTCATCCCGGCTGCTCCCTGCCATGCCTAGGAGGCCCTGGTGAGTCCCTGTTCTGGTTTCTTAGTGGCCAGGCAGCTCCCTGGGTCTTGACCAGGTCTGGTGAGTGTCTGCTGATAGGCACGCAGGGAGCTGTCTGGCAGCTCTGTTCAGTGGGCACTGGGCATTGGGCCTTTCTGAGATGGGTCTGAGACTATGGAAAGGAGGGGTTCTGCTTATCCCCGGGGCCTTGTGGGGGTGTTTGCCAGGTGGCTGGGGAGCTGAGTGGTCCTTACTGATCCTATGGGACAGGGCTATGTGTGTGACTGCAGGGGACAAGGGCAGAGAAACGGGACAGTGGGATGCAGATGGGCAGCCTGGGGCCCACCAGCCTGGGCCCATCTCTGCTTGGGGGAGCCCCCTTCATCCCATTTAGCTCCCTGGAAGAGTCCTTCAATCCTCAGGTCCTTGGCCATGTACTTGAGCTTCTTCACAGGTCTCCCCAGACCTAGAGGCCTGCTGGCCTGATGAGAAGGCTCTGGGTCCCATGGGGAGGAGACTAGAGGGCTCTGCTTGGCTGACCACAGGCTGGATTTGGCCAGGGCTGGGGAAGAATTGTTCCTATGGGCTTTGAAGAGAGGCTCTGACTCCCCACGGTGTCCATCCCATGTGCTTCTTGTCCATGCACTGTGGACCCCTGGGTGTGACCCCCCTGCCCTCAGACAGGCTCCTGCTGGACAGGGGCCGAGGCAGCACTTAGAGGTGCCTGGGGATGTGGGAAGTCTTGCTTCGATCTCCTTCCTTTTGCAGGCCCTCTGGGGCTGACAGCAGAGAGTGGGGATGGGAACGTAGGGAGGGGATGTAGATGGCCCCTCTGGGTTGTGCTGGGAGGGCCCTCCCCCAGGAGCTAGCTGTTCCCTCTGCCTCCGAGGGGCCCCTGATGAGGCTCTGCTGGGATGGGGGCCGCGCAGCAGGGGTTGCTAAGTCTGGCTGTGAAGTTGTGGGGCTGCTCAAGGTCAAGGGGGCGTCCTGTGCTTTTTCCAGACCACCTAGGCCCTTCTTTTCTAGAAGGCAAGTCCAGAGCCTGATCCCCAATAGCTTTCCCTGGGAGCATTGGGAGGAGTGCCTTTAAGAGAGATCTCCAGATCTCTGGAATCCTTGAGTCTCAGAACTTGAAATAAAAAAGTCAAATTAGCTACTATATGAATTCATTGTGCCCCTGAAACTAGTCACTGAACCTGAGCATGGCTACCTCGAGTAACAGGGAGCTCATTACTTTGTAAGGATGCGTATTCTATTACAATACAATCCCGATTGTTCAAAGATGACTATTCTTTTCATCTGGAATCTCTGTAGCTGCCATTCCTTGTCTCCCTTCCCTCCCCAGACAAGACTAATCCCTCTTTCTCTCTGCACCCTTTCATATTTTGGAAGGTGGCTCTTGTTCCCTGTGTTCTCTTCCCCCCGGCGAGTCATCACTGGCCCCTTCAGCTGTAGTTGGGGTTTCTCACTGCCTAGGATAATCTGTGTTGGAAAGAGTCAGGTTTTCTAGGCTTCATCTCAAAGCCTGGCCAGAGGGGTTGACCTGGGCAGCCTGCAGGAGCCCAGTGGACACGAGGGTGGACAGCTAGAGGTCATGGGCACCAGCCTCCTTGTTTACAGATCGGTACATGAGGTCCCTAGCGGGGATGCTCCTAACTTGAGGGGGGAGGTGCAGGACCAGGGCAGAGCTGTCTGGCTCTGTGCAGCACCTGGCTCCTTTCCTGCTCCCCCAGCAGCTCCTCCATCATCCCCACTGTCTGGCTTAGCACGTTGTCTTGTCTCTTCTTTCTGAGGACAGGCCTGACGGCCTGATGGCTGTGGGCATCTGGCAGGGCCCAAGACCACCACAGGCAGGGGTCTGGGAGCACACATCAGCGTCTGCAGGGGTGCTTGCCTGTCTCCCCAGACCCTCCACTGTCCAAGGGAAGCTGGAAATCTAGAATTTTAGGAAAAGTCTTGACAGCTAACTCAAGCCACGTGCGACCTGCCCTGCAGGCCAGATTCAGCGCAGGGGTCACCAGTGGGCCACCTCTGATCTGGCACTGTCATCCCTCTCAGGTTCCAGCTCCCTGTCTCCCCATGGCTGACTCTCGAGTCCCTGTCCCAGGTCACCCCCTCCCAGGTGCTCACCTCCGCCCTCAGCCGCTGACTGATCACTTCCTGCTCTGTCTCCAGAGCACACTCACTCTCAATTAACCTTCTCTGTCTTCCAGTCCAGTTCTTTCTCTGTCACCGGGTTGTGAAGTCCCTGAGTCACGAGGTCCTCTCCTGTCCTCCTCCTGGTTCAGGCCCATTATCCCCTGTCCAGACAGTTGACAAAGGCTCTCTAATTAACCTCCTCCCCGGGCCTCTGCCAGCTCTGACTAATCCATCACGCCAAAGCCGTCTCCGGCTTTGCCCTCCCTGTGCCCGTGGCAGGCTTTGTTAGTGCTGATTGCACACAGTCTTGTTCCCGGGACGTTGGCGTGGGGACCGTCCCTGCCCCAAGCTGGTGGGGGGCTGGGCAGTCTTTGGTCGTGTTGACTTTCCAGTGTCCTCCCTTTCTGGCATTAGCATCCACTAGTGGTCTCTGGTCCATAGCAGATAGTTTGATCCTCCCCCTCCTCAAGGCAGTGGTTCCCAGACTCTGGCACTTTGCTATCACCTGGGAGGCTTTAAAGGATTCTCATGCCCAGGTCACACCCAGTTCCAGAGTTGGAAATCAGAATGTCTGGGGTCGGACCCAGCATCAATATATATTTTTTAAAGATTTCCAGGTGATTCTTTTTTAAAAAAATTGTTTAATGTTTGTTTATTTTTGAGAGAGAGAGAGACAGAGTATGAGCAAGGGAGGGGCAGAGAGAGAGAGAAGGCTGAAGATTCAGACAGAATCTGAAGCAGGCTCTGGGCTCTGAGCAGCAAGTACCAGCCTGAAGCAGGGCTTGAACTCCTGAACTGTGAGATCATCACCTGAGCTGAAGTCAGATGCTCAACTGACTGAGCCACCCAGGGGCCCGATTTCCAGGTGATTCTAATGTGCAGCAGTATCTGGGAACCCCAGTCCCTGGGGATGAACAAGTGTGCTGATTGTCGATGATTCCAGTCAGGTTGGATGTTAAAGTGGGGCTCCAGGTGGGTGAGTCCCTCTAGGTGAAGATTTCTGTTGACATTTGGGGCTGGATTGATCTTTGTTTCGGGGGCTGTCCTGTGCATTGTAGATGTTGACAGCATCTCTGGCCTTTACTTATGAGATACTAGCAACCCACCCCCTAGCAGAGACATTGCTGAGTTTTTGGGGGAGGGAGTAGAGTGCTTCCCGACCCCAAAGAAGACCACTGCTCTGGGTATACTGGGCTCACATCACGGCATTCCCGAATATGCCCAGAGGAGAAGGCTGCCAACCAGTGAGTCCCATATTTTTTTAAAAATTTTTTTAAATAGTTTATTGTCAAGTTGGTTTCCATGTAACACCCAGTGCTCATCCCCACAAGTGCCCTCCTTCATGCCCATCACCCACCTTCCCTCCCCGCCACCCCCATTAGCCCTCAGTTTGTTCTCAGCATTCAGGAGTCTCTCATGGTTTGCCTCCCTCCCTCTCCTCCACTGTTTTTCCCCTTCTTCTCCCCCACAGTCCTCCGTTAAGTTCCTCCTAATCCTCCTATGCGTGCAAACATATGGTATCTGTCCTTCTCTGCCTGACTTATTTTGCTCAGCATAACACCCTCAAGGTGCATCCATGTCGCTACACATGGCCAGATTTCATTCTTTCTCATTGCCATGTAGTATTCCATCGTATAGATAAACCACATCTTCTTGGTCCATTCGTCCGTTGATGGACACTTAGGCTCTTTCCATGTTTTGGTTATTGTTGACAGTGCTGCTATGAACATTGGGGTACATGTGCTCCTATGCATCAGCACTCCTGTATCCCTTGGGCAAATTCCTAGCAGCGCTATTGCTGGGTCATAGGGGAGTTCTATTAGTTTTTTGAGGAACCTCCACACTGTTTTCCAGAGGGGCTGCACCAGTATACATTCCCACCAACAGTGTAGGAGGGTGTCCATTTCTCCACATCCTCGTCAACATCTAGAGATCTCCGATTTGGTCATTTCAGCCACTCTGACTGGCATGAGCCCCATCTTAGTGGTTATTCTGTGCGCTTTGGAGTCAGGCAGCCTATGCAGAGTCCGCCATCTGCATGAACTTGGGCAAGTTATTGAACTTCTCTGTGCCTCAGCACATTTCTAGGGTTTTGGTAGGTTGTTTTCTTTCCCTTTTCTTACAACTGTGCCTCCTCTTGATCTTCAGCTCCGAGCCAGATGGTGTGACTTGCTGTTTTCTGGCACTTTTTAGCCTTGATGCCTTTACGTCTTTGCTTATGTTGTTCCCTTAGCAGGAAATGCCTTTACTTCTTCCCGCCCTGCGGCGGTCCAGTGGTTTCTGCTTGCGTCCCTCTCCCCTTGAAATCTGAGGCTGTGGGAGCCTCTAGGGTGCGCAGCCCAGCTCTGTCACCGTAACCGTTTGTTGTTTAGGTGAGGTGGTTGACCCCTCCCTGCCTGGGACTGAGCTGGGAACCAGCAGGTTACCGCAGTGTCATCTTCCATCCCACACCCTGCTCATTCTTAGAGGGTGGAGTGGGCGGAAATCCGTGCCTGGCAGCCCACAAAGCCACATAACCGACTTTTGGAGCCCTGCCCTGAGGGTGTGTGTGTGTGTGTGTGTATGTGTGTGTGCTCGCACACGCGTGCACGCGTGTGAGCGATGACGGCCATTGCCGCTTTGCTGGTTGCCTTGCTGCCACTGGACACCATCTGGAATTGAGGATCTTTGGGCTACAGACTTTTCCAGGTGCATTTCTGGGCCCAGAAAGAGGACTTGAAGGGACCTCACCCTGCCATGCCCTGTCCCGACCCTCCTGCCTGCTCAGCATAGGTGGGATCACGGGTGCTCCCCAACCCAGCCCCTGTGCAGACCCTCCCTGGGGAGTCTGCATCCCTAGGCCTGACTGGGGCTGGGTGATCCGGGCCTTATCAGGGCCAGAGGAAGTGCTTCTGATTCAACCGTGTTTGTGGCTCTTTGGAAACCAGTCATGTTTAAAGCTCTTCTCCCTACAACCTAGATTCAGTGGTTAGGTTCATGTGCTCTGGGTGACCTCGGGCAAGCTATACAAACTCTCTGTGCCTCATTTATCTGGGGATCACAAATGTGGGTCCTATTGTTGTGTGGTTCCCAGGGGATGATCCCTGCTTGGAGCACCCTGCCTGACACAGTGAGTGCTTGGTAAGGGTTACCTGCCACAGTGTTTCCGAGGTTAGTAATCATAGTCCTGGGCTGTGTGGACGCATGTGCCCATGTGATATGCCCGCACGGACGCGGGCATACGACAGGCGCAAACTGGGCGCGTGTGCACCCAGCCCCAGGTCTGCTGCTGGCAGGTACGGGCAGGCGGTATCCCTGCAGGTGCGTGCATGGACACAGCTTCAGTAGTAAACCCCCCAGGAGTGCAGACGTGCGTGCTCGCGTGTGCGTGCCGTGTGTGTGAGGCCCGGGTGATCAGGCTTTTGTTTTATTCATACTCTGACATTATTCCTGGAGTTAGCAGCACCTGGGCTGAGCTCCGGGTGCCCAAGGTGCTCTGTTTCCATAGCAACCACAATACAGTAAAAGCAGGAGGGGAGGGAAGAGATGGGAGGGCCTGAGCCAGCTGGGAGGGCCTCCTGCCTGCAAGGCCTATTCTGCCGAGGCCCTTGTTTTGTTTGATTGTATTTAAGTTTATTTATTCATTCTGAGAGAGAGAGAGCGAGCACGAGAGACCGTGTGCAAGCGAGCACGCGCATGCACCGGGGAGGGGCAGAGAGAGATGGAGAGAGAGAAGCCCAAACAGGTTCATGCTGTCAGCGCAGAGCCCAATAACATTTTGTTGCATTTTTACCAAACCTTATTAGACACCGTGGTAAAATAGGGGCTCCTGCATGGGTCTGTCTGTTGAGTGGCTGACTCTTCATTTTGGCTCAGGTCATGATCTAGTGGTTCGTGGGATCGAGCCCCGCCTCAGGCTCTGTGCTGACGGTGTGGAGCCTGCTTGGGATTCTCTCCTGTCTCTCTCTCTCTCTGCCCCTCCTCCCACTTGTGCTCTCTCTCTCTCAAAATAAATAAATAAACATTTAAAAATTGTGGTAAAATATATCTAAGATATATTATTTTATTTATTTATATTTTTAACATTTTTATTTATTTTTGAGAGACAGAGAGAGACAGGGCATGAGTGGGGGAGAGACAGAGGGAGAGGAAGACAGAATCCAAAGCAGGCTCCAGGCTCTGTGCTGCCTGATGTGGGGCTTGAACTCACGAACTATGGGATCATGACCTGAGCCAAAGTTGGACACTCAACTGACTGAGCCACCCAGGCACCCCTTATTTTAATCATTTTTAAATGTACCGTTAAGTGGCATCGAGTATATTTATAATATTGTACAACCATCACCACTAACCATTTCTAGAACTTTTTCATGATCCCAAACTGAAACTCGACACCCATTAAACACCAACTCCCGACTCCTCGCTCCCTCCCTCCAGCCCATGGCAACCACACCATTTTACTTTTTGTCTATGAATTTGGCCACTCTAAGTTAAGTGGCTCCAGGTAAGTGGATCTGTACAGCATTTGCCCCTTTTTGTGTGGCTTCTTACATTTAGTGAAATGTCTTCAAGATTCATCCATGTTATACCGTGTCAGAATTTCCTACCTTCTTAAGATTGAAGACTATTGTGTGTATATTTTATTTATCCACATTTTGTTTATCTGTTCATCTGTGGATGAGCACTTGGACCTTTATGGCCACTATGAATAATACTGCCATGGACAGGAGTCTACAAATGCCTGCTTGAGTCCTTGCTTGAGTTCTTTTGCGTCTACATCCGGAAGCTGAATTGTTGGATCGTATCATAATTCTATCTTAAACTTTTTGAGCATAAAGTTAAATTCCCGTAATCGTTCCTTCTCGGCCTGTTTCCCCCATCCGTAGAAGTGAGTACTATCAGGAATATGGTGTGTTTTTTCTCAGTCAGTGTTTTTAATACTGTCATATCCATAGATAGGCATCTAGAAACATTATATGCTTTCTTATCTGTATTAAGAATCCACATGCATAACGTCCTTTCAAACATACATGAATGTCATGGTGGTGTTGTGACATCAGGCTGCTGGGGTACGGGTCTTGGCTCTGGCACTTACCATCTTGTGAGACTTCAGGCAGGTGACTTAATTTCTCTGTGCCTAAGTTTAGTCATCTGTAAAATGGGAATCATAGTAAAACCTAAAACCTTCTTGTAGATTGTTTTGGGGATTCCTAAGCTTACGTACATCAGATGCTTAGAACGGTATTCCATGTTACCACTGTAGTTCTGCATTTATGCCCCTCCATGTCGATTTTGGAATCTATTCATGGTGTCACAAATCAAGTTCCTTATTTTTAACTGCCATGTGGTATTTATTTATACAAACTTGTCACATTTTTTGTTTCCCCTTTTTATGTCCTATTGGGCTCTTGGGTCATTTCCATTTTCTTATATTGCAGACAATACTGTAGTGACTCTCCCCTGGTGTGACCCTCTGCATTTGCATGAGAAGTTTGGGGGGTGGGGCATTACCAGGAGGCAGGGCTGTTGGGTTGCAGCTCTTCCAGGGGTGGGCAGATTGCCCTCAAGAGAGGCTTTAGTTCCATTTCTTCTGCCCATTGATTGGATTATTCATTTTTTGGGTGTTGGGTTGTACAAATTATTTTTTACATTTCTTAAGTTACTTTAATTTTTTAATTTTAAGTAGGCTCCATGCCCAATGTGGGGCTTGAACTCATGAGTCCGATATTAAGAGTCGTGTATTGTACTGACTGAACCAGCCAGTCATCCCTACCTAAAAGTTCTTTGTATATTCTGGATACTAACCCTTTATTGGATATGTCATTGCAAATATCCTCCCCCATTCAGTAGGTTACCTTTTAGTTTTGTTGATTGTTTCCTTCACTGAGCAGAAGCCTTTTTATTTTGATATACCACTGTAGGCTAACTATACTGGAATTTAAAGTAAAAAGAAAGAGAAGTTTTATGATTTTACTTACATGTGGAATCTATAAAACAAAGCGAACGAGTAAACAAAAAGCAGAAACAGATCGTAAATACAGAGAACAAACTCTGTCAGGGGACAGAGTGGGAGGTGATGGCTTCTAGTTACGGAATGAGTAAGTCAGGGATAACAGACATAGCATAAGGAATATAGTCAATTAGTGTTGTGTGGGGTCAGAGGGCCGCTGCACTTGTGAGCAGAGCATAATGTATGCACTTGTTTGGTCACTATTGTGCAGCTGAAAGGAATGTAACATTGTATGTGAGTTATACTGCGATAAAGCAAAGTATGTTTATATGTGTTTCTTTCTTTTCCTTTTCCCTTCCCTCCCTCCTCCCTCCTCCCTCCCTCCCTCCCTCCCTCCCTCCTTCCTTCCCTCCTTCCTTCCTTCCTTCCTTCCTTCCTTCCTTCCTTCCTTCCTTCCTTCCTTCCGGAGATTTTACCATTAACATTCCTGTCAGGGGTAGATGTGGATTCAATCCCCATGTCCTCATTGATATTTAACTTTGACATTGATTTGATCAGTCGAGTACATTTTATTTCTCTGGTACATCAACATTACTGTCACTCTGAGTAAGTGAACAAAAGCTCTCGCGGCCTCCTTGGGCCTTCTTTTCTCTGCATTGTATAACAAGCATTTCCCATATCAGTACAGTCTTTCTTCCCCCTTTTTTTAAAAATAGCTTTTTTCTTGATTATAAAAATAGTACGTGCTCACTGTAGAAGATTTAGAAAATGCATACAAATATTAGGATGGAAAAATAAAAACCCATACCCCGCCACCCAAAATATTATCATTTTGAAGTTTCTTTAGTCTTTTTGTACTTTATAGCTTCCTTTTAAAACTTATTATGTAATTACATTTTCGACACCATGAAATATTCTTTAAAACTATGATTAAAAAGATTGCATAACAATCCTATCATTACGATGTTTCACAATTTATTTAATCATTCCTTTATTCTTTAGATATTAAGGTTGTTTTACATTTTTAACTACTAATAAATAATGCTGGAAAAATATCCTTGAATATAAACCTTTGCATGTGTCTTTGATTATGTTTTTGGATTACCACTAAAGGTAACATGTTTTCACAGATTTTTTTAAATTTTATTTTTTGAGAAAATATTTCTAAATGACTCTTGCCTATTTTTCTATTGGGATGTTCATATCTTTCCTGTGGACTTACTAGAGCTCTCTTATAATTAAAGTTGTGAACCCTTTATCATTCATATTTTTATTTCCAAATAATCTTTCTCAGTTTATGTTTTGCCCTTAAATTTTACTATTATTTTTTAGTGCAAAGTTTTAAATTTTAAAATAGTAAAATCTGTCAGACTTTTCACTTGTGACAGCTTTGTTACTTTTATGCTTAATAAAGTCCTTCTCCAACCAGGAAGCTGATGCTTCCATTCATTCATTCATTCATTCATTCATTCATTCATTCATTTATTTCCTTTTCACATTAACTCTTCAATCCATTTGGAATTTAGTTTGGGATAAGATGAGACATGAAATTATAATTTTATTTTTCCAAATAATTGGATATGTCATTCCAGCACTAGACTTGCCTTTTTCACTTTCGTTACTAAATTCTTATGTATCCAAGGCTATCTTTCTGGACTTCTGTTTGATTCCTCTGCTCTGTCTCTTGAATCTTATAGTAGCGCAGACGTGAGAGAGAGCGAAGTCTGCTCAAGTGAACGAGCGGGGCTGGAGTATCCGAAGAGGAATCGGGTCAAAAGGGTGCAGGGCCTGGGTGGTGGAGGTGGGCCTTGGCGGTCAGACTTCAGAGTGTGCCTTCAGTTTATTTAGCCTCAGGGAGATAGTCGGAGGCTTTGAGTGGAGGCATGGAGCTTTATAGGAAGGTGACCCTGGCTGCCAAGGGAGACCCCGTGGGACTCCATTGAGAGCTGTTGGACATGAACCCGCACCTGGTCAAGAGAGAGATGAAGGCGGCTTCAAGTGGACGGATGGCTGCAAGGTGCTACGGGGTGGGATCTGCAAGATGTGGAGGCTGGATGTGATTGGAAGGAAAGGTGGGGAGGCAGTGCGTATGTCCTGGCGTGGAATCTGGATGACCCAGATAATTGTTCTGTTACTCAGGTTATTTTTTTTCAGTTTGTAAAAACTTACATGTTGATGGCTTAATGCAAAGCTACATAGAACGAATAATAATGTAGCAAACATTGCATGCTTATTCTGTGCACCTGCACTGTGTGAGATGCTTTTATATGCATTATCTTGATCCTTCCAGTCCTTAGGACATTTGTATTCTGATTCCTATTTCACAGGCAAGGAAAATTAGCCTCAGAGAGATTGTCACTTGCTTAAGGTCACACAGCTGGCAATCTGAGAACGGAACCTGGTGTATCTGTCTCTAAGTCCAAGCTTCTGTCTGTCCTGGAGGCTCTTCAGTCACGTGGGACCCTACCTCTTCCAGGATCGGGGTGTGCAGCGCCCTAGAAGCATGGCGCACTGGCAACCCCAGGAACCCACTAGCACGCCCAGGGGCCTGGCTCCTCTGGTCTTCAGTGGCAGGTGTCCTTGCTTCCTGCTGCCTTCTTTGAGTGCCTCTGTATTCACGTGCTCTGGGAGACGATCTGATTGGTTGGTTGGTCGTCATCTGATTGGTCAGAACTCTTTGGACATGGCCAGAGCCAAACCAGCCTTTGTGAAAAGGGGGCGCCTTGGTTCTTGTGGCTGGAAGGCCCAGGGAGTTGGTCTGTCTGGTTTGGCCATAGCTGGATCTCAGGGCTCAGACAGCCCTCAGACTAGTGCTGCCCTGTACAGCCATGTGTGGCAATGTAAAGTAAAATTAATTAAAATAAGTGCAATTAAAAATTCCATTCCCTGTTTGTACCAGCCACACTTACGGTGCTCAATGAGCACGTGTGACTAGCGGCTGATGTCCTGGACAGCACAGGTACGGAACGTTCCCGTCATTACAGAATGTTCTGTTAGGTAGCGCTGGCTGAGATAGAGGCCAGACTTCTCTTGGAGGTTTTCCAAGATTTGGACAAGCCCAGAGGTTCTCCAGTCTGTGACATGTCACATGGTGCAGATATGTTCCTGGACTGCCAGGCCAGAAGGGGTCTGAACTGCACAAACCCAGTGCCACTAGGTGGCGCCAAGGAGGCGGCCAGGAGCAGTTTTCTTTGGCAGCAGGGAGTTTACACACAGCTCCTGTTCTCCTTGGGCCTGGGGACAGGAGCAGAGAGAACTGGTTGATGTCCAGCTCATTAGGCCAACTGTAATAAGTCACGGGCCCTGACATTTCCTGCATTCACACTCACACACACACAGGTGCATTTAGACAGGACCTCACGCGGAGCCACACACAGTCACATCCACTCTCGGAAACAGTCCCTAAAAAGCACAAGCATGTTTGATGCCACACTTCTTAATAACAGCAATAAAAATAGCTGCCAGTTCCAGAGCACTGGCTATCTTACCTCATTCCAGCCTCACAACTGTCCCATGCCGTGGCTCTTCCTGTTCTTTCCATTTTAACATGGAAGAAACCAAGGCTCAGGGTGGTAAAGTGACCTGTCCCGTCATAGAGGTGGCCCAGGATGGAGCGGGATGCCAGCAGGGCTGTCTGACTCCATAAGCTTTGCCATCTGTTCTCCTGATCATGCTTAATTCTGAGCACAGGCCCGAAGGCAGACCCAGTGTCATGCTCAGACGTGGGTTCAGGCTTGGAAGGGCGGAGCTGTGCTCTGCACTCACACAGACACATGCCAATGCTGCGGGTCCCACTGAGGGGCACGTGGAGTGATGGAGGGAGTTCACACTGGGAGGGAGCGACGGCTGCTCCCAAGGGTATGAGGCACAGGCATGTAGAGTGCCGTGGGTGTGCCGGACCCCAGAGTATTTGGATGTTGTGGGGATGAAGATGGGAGTAGGGCTGGCTTCCTGATACCTGACCTCTGGTACTTTGCTTACACTTGAACCCAGGACTTCTCAGTGCTGTTGTGGAAGCTGCATCAGCCCTGCGGTTGGATGCACTTTCTCTTTCCCTTCTGACCAAGTTAATTTCCAGGCTCGTGGGTGTAAGAGGGCTGTGTTCAGAAAGGACACCTAAGACAGCTCTGCCTTATGCGTTTTGGTCTCTGGCTCTGGGGCCCAAGTTCCTTGAAGTGAACTGGGACCCAGGCTTTGTCAGGACCCAGTGACGTCAGCATGCCCTGCCTCCCAAATGATGTGGGCTCAGGAATTTGTAAGGGTCTGAGAAAGAAATGCTGTTGGGATGCTATTCCAGTTAAAAACCATGTTTGCCTTTATCTTTTTCTTGATGCTTCACAGTCTGCTCTTATTCAACTGCAGGTACTGAGTAGGTGCTCTTGTACCGGCTGTGGTGGGCCTGCAGCATAGAGAATAATGTGGGCTGGCTGTGCACCGCACGCTCCCCCTCGGGTTAGCTGTCCACAACTCACAACTCACATACCCACTGAGTCAAGGTCAGAAGAGGCAGCCATGTTCCCGAGTGGCTGTATAATAAACAACGCAGGTGGAAAGAGTACAAAGCAGTACTAGAACAATTACTGATTACACAGGGTGGGGAAACACCACAATTGAAATGGGAAATAGTGCATTGCGAATTCTGTCTACAGTGCAGATGTAAGGAGGCTCGGCTGCTGAAGAGGACAAGGAGGTAGGTGTAGACGCCCATAGCGATTCTGAAAGGTACACCCGGAAGCCTTGAGGCATGCCTCTGTACAGTGTCTAGTTTCTTTTTCATTATTTTTAAATATTTATTTTTGAGAGAGAGAGAGAGCGAGCATGTGTGGCACAAGTGGGGGAGGGGCAGAGAGAGAGGGAGACAGAATCCGAGGCAGCCTCCAGGCTTTGAGCTGTGAACACAGAGCCTGACTCGGGGTCTGGTCTCATGGACCACAAGCTCATGACCTGAGCTGAAGTCAGACACTTAACCGACTGAGCTACCCAGGCACCCCGTGTTCAGTGTCTAATTTCACCTACATGCCCTTTAAACAGTCTTGTCAGTGGTCTTTCCCTCACCTGACATGGCAGGGTCCTTTTTTGGCTCACAGGAGCGGGAAGCAGGGGAGAAGAAGAGAAACTCGGCTGATATAACTGGGTCAGAGTCAGCACAGAGAAAGCAGGGACACAGGGTGTTCATGCCTCTGGGCTGTGAACAGCACTGAGGTCTGATCCAGGAGAGAGAGAGAGTTGTTTGTTAAGCTCATAAATATTCATTGGGCACCTACTTTGTGCCAGGCACTGATTTGGGTGCTGGAGATCCTGGTTCTGTCCCTTCCTAATGAGGTTCCTTGGATAAACCCCCAAATCTCTCTGAGCTTCTGTTTTCCCATCTGGTGAGTGAAGATAATGAGAGTCCCTACCTCATAGGGATATTTGAGGACTGAATGAACTCACATGGCAAGTGCCTAGCACAGTCTTTAGTGCTCATGACCGCAGCCATTACTAAAGACACTGACAGTGGTTAGGGATCCAGGGCCTGGTCCCTGTGCCCAAGGAGCTCACATGTATGGGAGGAGACATTTAATAGCCAACTGCAAAGTTGGAGGCGATGCCAGTAAAGATGTAGGAGGAGCAGTGAATTCTTCCTTGTGGAATCAGGGAAGGCTTCCCGAAGGAGGCAGCATTTGAAAGTTGAAAAGGAAGGAATCCCCTAGGAGGGGGGGCATTTAAGACTGAGGGGACAACAAGGGCAAAGAGGCTGGGGTGGATGAGTGGATGGAGCTGTTTGGGAGACAGTGAGTCAGGCACTGGGGCAGGAGTGGGGTATGCTCAGCGTGGTGCTGGGGAAGTGACGGGTGCCCTGGGTGAGTGGGAAAGGGAGCCCCTGGGAAGGCAGCTTTGGCTGTCCTCGGAATGGGTCTGGGAGGTGGGGAAACTTGCTCCTGAAGAGCCTGGAGGTGGGGGCTGAGGCTGGAGGGAGACGCCCGGCCACGGCCACGTGTAAGGGATCTTATCATGAGGTGTGTGGTCCGCGTGAGCAGTGTGACGGGAGAGCCCCATAGAAATGGGAATTTCACGCCTAGAGAATTTGCAGGCGTGGGTCACTGAGCCGGGCGTGCAGGAGGGAAGCCCAGTTTGCAGGGGAAGATAGTGACTTTGGGCTTGAGCAGGGAGAAGCTTGTGGGTCATCCTTGAGGAGTCTGAAGCTGGGTTCTGGAACTCAGGGTAGCTCAGCTGAGTGAATATGCGACCATTCGTTCAACCACGCTTGTTGCCAAGGCCCGTTCTGTGTGCAGGCCTCACAAAAGTGGACTGTTAAGATCTAGACAGGCCTTGGGGCGCCTGGGTGGCGTAGTCGGTTAAGCGTCCGACTTTCACTAAGGTCATGATCTCGCGGTTTGTGGGTTCGAGCCCCGCGTCGGGCTCTGTGCTGACTGCCAGCTCAGAGCCTGGAGCCTGTTTCAGTCTGTGACTCCCTCTCTCTCTGACCCTCCCCTGCTCATGCTGTCTCCCTCTCTCTCTCCTAGATATAAATAAAACATTGAAAAAAAATTAAAAAAAAAAAAAGATCTAGACAGGCCTTGTGGTATTTTCTAATGAGGGAGGAGGACAAGAAACCAGGTACTTTCAGATAATTCCCAGTCCTGGGAAGGAAACATGGCAGTGAGGTGATTAGAGGGCATGACAGGGGCCACTTTAGGTGAGTGGTCAGGAATAGCCCCTCCATAGAAGTGACATTTGAGTGGAGACCCAAAGGAAGGGAGGAGCCAGCCATGAGGATATCTGGGGCGAAGAACCATCCAGGCAGTGGGAACAGAACGCCTGTGTTGAGAGGGGACAGGCTTGGCAGGTGCGAGGATGCTGAGGGAGGTTGGCAGTGGAACAAGACCTGTCCAGCTGGTCTGGGGTGTTGGCAAGGTGGGAACGCACAGTTCTCCCCTGCGCCAGCAGATGGTGCTGTTGGCACGGGCTGCCTGCTCTCTAGGTGGCCGGCCGGGCAGATGGGGAACGGGTGCCGTGACCTCAGGTGTATAACTTGGGATATGTGCTTTTGCCGTCTGGGAGATGAGGTCCATGCGAGAGGGAGCCCTGGCCAGGGCCAAAAGAGCAGGTGATGATTTCCTGACTGCTGCGCGCCCTCTGCTGTGCTGTTTTCAGCGTATTCTTTACGCAGCTTGTCTGTTGGGGATTCCTCCCTCCCCGTTTCTGGGTATCTGTGCTTTTCCCACCCCTCTTTGCTTCTCTGGTTTGCCCTCTCCCAGTCTCTGCTCCTCCGCTCTCCCGTTGCTCCCTGGTGCGGCTGGTTCCTGTCTCAAAGATTAATTACGTGCTTTCCTGATGTAGCGCAGATGGAGGGGGTGGCGAGTTAAGGTCAGGAAGGCACTGTGTTTCATCTCTGTGCCCACCCCTCTTCTTGAGGCTTCAGTTCTCCGTGAAAGGAAAGGCCAGAGCTTGGGTAGTGACTTCCATCAGCAGAGAATATTTCCGGGGGCCCCTTGCTCGGGGACTCCTCGGGCCCACCTCCGGGTGCCTTGCCCAGTGCACCTGCAGCACCTCCTTCGAGCGGCCCTAGCCTTGCGTCATCCCTGACGGTGGGAACGTGGGCCAGGAAGGGAGAGCTGGACAGCAGAACAGTTGGCTGAGACAGCAGAAGGGCTCACCATAGAGACTGTTAGGAAAAGGTCATTTCAGCCGACAGAGATAAAGCATCTACCCCACATCACGTTTAGGCCATGCCCTTTGAGTGATTTCTCAGTGGAGACCGAACTGTCCGCAACTGGATGCTGACCTCCTGGCCATCATCTGGCAGGGTCAAGGCTGTCGGGTGAGCTCAGTGCTGAAGAGCTTGGCTTCTTACAGCCTCCTGCCTGCTGGGAAGTGCAGCTCTGTGCCTTATGTCGAGACCCTGGCAAGTTGCTTAACCTTTCTGTCTCTCAGGTTCTACATCTGTAAACTGGGAGTATTAGCAGTAATACCATACGGTTGTCAGGAGGGTTAATTGAGTCAGCAAGTGTAAAGTGCTTCCAACAGTACTCATAGCAAATGCAGTGAAATTGCTTGTTATAATAACATTTGTTAATAATAATATGTGTATACTTATAATACATTAGTGAATAATTAATGTTAATATAATAATAGCAATAAATTGGTAACGTATCATTAGTATAACATATAGAACTTTCTGGTCTGCCTGGAAAATAGGACTCAGATGTTTGCTTCCAGAAAACCTCACCTTCCCATGCTTGTGCTTGTATACAAAAATCATTATCCATGTGTATAGGTCTGTGTATTTACTGGGAAGATAATGTAACACAGTGTTAAAGAAAATATAAGAAGGAGTGCCTGGGTGGCTCAGTAGGTAAAGCATGCGACTCTAAATCTCAGGATCATGAGTTCAAGCCCCATATTTGGCGTGGAGCCTACCTAAAAAAAAATAATAAAAACCGAGAAGTAAAAGAAAACACAGAAAAGTGAAGCAAAAGGCTCCTGCAATTAATCTTCTCTCCCTAACAGAGTTTTTTCCAAGTTTGCATTGACAGAGGCCAGTGGTTATCAAAGCGGACCACCTGGGATACTTGTTGAAATGCAGATTCCTCGGCTTTACCTCAGACCTGCTGCACTGGAATTTGGAGGGTGACCTGGGGAACTTGCAGCTCTCACGATGGCCAGTGACTGTGCTCAGGCGCACAGAGTATGGGGCTCCCGCTGGAAACCCTGCATGTCAGGGGCTTTCACCAGTGGGTGCTGTCAGCCATCCTGGTCACTGGAAGGCTGCTCACCAGCACTCAACTGTCATTGTCCTGAGACCCATGTTTGGGACGGGTGTGGAGGAGCATCCCAAGGGGGGCGGGCTCTGGACTGCCCAGCAGCCTTGTCTCCACAGCATCCGTACACGAACCAGTCCCCTGTTAGTGAGCATTTAGGTTGCTTCTGATTCTCCATCACCAGAAACACCAGTGGCACGGCCATTTTCATGCATGTAGTTTCTTGCATATGCAGAACTTATTTCCTTAGGATATATATTCCCAGGGATGGAATAACTGACCCACAGGGTCTGGACCTCTGTTTTTATGGCTGTTGTTGCGTGTTTCCACGATGCTGTTGTTATCCTGACTGCTGTGATATAGTTAGTTATAATTTCTTTTGAATGGTAGAGGTATTTACATGTATTTGGTTCAAAAACCAGATTGACATAATAATATATATGGTGAGCAGTTTTGCTCTTACTCCAGGTCCACCTCGTCACCTCCTTCCTAAATCCACTTATAGAGGTTCTTCCCCACGGTTCTGTGTATATTTCTATACAATATGAACACAGATATGTTCTTCTTATCCCTATTTTGTACATAAAAAGTAGTGTCTGCCACAACACCATTTTATGTCTTGCTTTACTTTTTCTTTTTTTCAAGCTTATTTATTTTGAGAGAGAGAGAGAGCACGCACAAGTAGGGGAGGGGCAGAGAGAGAGAGAGAGAGAATCCCAAGTGCTCCGTTAGCATGGAGCTTGACGCAGGGCTCCATCTCACGAATCATAAGATCCTGACCTGAGCTGAAAACAAGAGTCAGACACAACCAGCTGAGCCACCCAGGTGCCCCTGCGTCTTGCTTTTTGTTACTACAGTAGATATCTTGCAGGTCTTTCCACATGTTTCCATTGGAAGCTTCTTATTCCTCCTCTGCATCCTCTTTTTCTTATAACAGTGTGGTATTTTACTGTGTGGATTTACTTTCAGAGATCGATGATTCTTTTTAGAAGCTTAATTTTATATTACACAAGCAATATAAGAATACATTTAAAAAACCCAAAAACCAGATCATTACTCTTTGCTGTCCAGATCCTCTGTCTCCCTCTCTACCCCTCTCCTGCTCACGCCCACGCATGTGCGCTCTCTCTCTCTCAAAAATACTGAAAACAAAAGCAAAACAACCCCAGATAAATTAAACGTAAAATCCCCTGTTGCCAGCAATTCCACTCCCTTCTCCTCTTCCCCAGAGTAGTCGCTTTTCAGAATTTGGTACATATTCTTTTTTTTTTTTTTTTGTATTTTTATTTATTTCTAGGAGAGAGAGAGAGAGAGACAGCGTGAGCAGGGGAGGGTCAGAGAGAGAGGGGGATACAGAATCTGAAACAGGCTCCAGGCTCTGAGCTGGCAGTCAGCACAGAGCCCGACGCGGGGCTTGAACCCATGAACCATGAGATCATGACCCAAGCTAAAGTCGGACGCCCAACCGACTAAGCCACCCAGGCGCCCCTGAATTTGGTACATATTCTTTTACATACTAAAGAAATATTTTTACATGCATATTAAGTAGCCATAGATGTCCGTTCGTATGGACTTAGCTCTTTCTTGTATTTTGTTGTATGGTAGCTAGTTTGTGACCATATCATATCCTACTTACTGGTTTTCTCTCTAAATGATTGTTTCTGGTATTTTCTTTTGCTCGTACAGAAAGTGCTCCGGTGAACATTCTTGTACTTGTCTCTGGACGCAGGTGGGAATGTTTCTGTAGATCTGACTAAACCTTAGCGGTGGTACTGCTGGGGTAGGTCAGGTGACTGACTTTAACCATACTGCTACATTGTCGCCAGCTTCTACCCCCATCATTGGTAGGTTGTACGTTTGGCCAGCTTGTTGCATTAGGTGTCCTCTTTGTTATGACTGCGTTTGTCTGATCTGTCACCCTCCCGTGTCTCTCCTGATGTTGGTCGCCCTCCACACCCTCTGCGCAGAGCAGCACAGTCCTGTCTCGGTCAGCGGACCGTTGCCTTCTCTGCAGCCCGTGTACCTGTCTGGGACCTTTGCAGGAAGACCTCTTGCTGAGAATACCCTGCACCTCTCTCTGTTCAGAAGCCCCAGGAATCCAGAAAGCTTCATTGACGAGAGATGGCTAGCAAGTTGACATGAGACTGAATGCAGGTGACCTCCCAGCGAAGTTCAGGGGGAATGGCCTTGGCTTTCCATCCCTTCACAGTTAGAAGGCACCAGTGCTGGCCTGCAGGTTTCTCGGATGCATTTCCTTTGCTGATTAAGCTGGGAGGCTAGTTCTCATTGGGCTAGTTCAGGGTGTCTGCTGGTCTTAAGGTCAAGTTCTAAGGACTGGGTTCCCTGAGAGACCTAGAACTGGGCAATGGGGGAGGAAGGGGTAACCTCAGAGACAGTTCTTGCTTAGAAGAAGGACCTTCTCATCTTGGCCTCTCCCTTCAGTTCTTGTCCCCTTCGTTGTGCTGTCCCATCCATATCATGGGGGTGTGCAGAAGCGTCAGCCCGCCCCTTACAGCCGAGGAAACAGACTAGGGAAGGCACCTACAGGTCATGAGAGCACGGATCTGGTCCGGAAGCTGGTTCTGCTGACTCTGGCCCAGTGCTCTTTGCACACCAGTCTGCCGTGTTGCAGGACACATGCATGCATGTGTGTATACACATGGTTGCTGCACATGCACACATGTGTGTGCAGATTTTTTTAAGCTTTTTTTTTTTATTGAGAGAGAGAGGATCCCAAGCAGGCTCCGTGCTGCCAGTGCAGAGCCCGACTCAGGGCTCAATCCCACCAAATGTGAGATCGTGACCTGAGCTGAAATCAAGAGTTGGACGTTCAACCCACTGAGCCGCCCAGGCACCCCTGTGTGTGCATATTTGAGGGCAGGGATAGGCAAGGGTAATGTGGGGTTTTTCTCAACATTTTGTTTTGAAGATTAGCAATTTATGCAAAAATCAGAAGAGGGGTACAGTGAGCACCTGCGTTCACCCCGGTTCTCCAGTTACTAACATTGGGCAGTTGTTGTCTCTGTCTTTTTCTGCATAATGATGGCGAGGCAGAGACAAGTCGAAGATACCATGACGCCTTACACCTAAATATTCAACTAAAACCTCCCCGAAACAATACCATTCTCTGATGTAAGCACAATACTATTATCACATGTAAGTGAATTAATATTAATTTAATAATATAATTTAATATATAGTCCATATCTAAATGTTTCCAGTTGTTCTGAGTTTGCATATGGACTGCATATTAGGTGATATTATTGACTAATAGTTCTCCTTATTTATTTTTTTAGTTTGTAGAGAGAAAGAGAGCACAGGTTGGGGAGAGGGGCAGAGAGAGAGAATCTCTCATGTTCAGCGCAGAGTCCGACATGGGGCTCGATCCCACGACCCTGGGAGCATGACCTGAGCTGAAATCCTGAGTTGGACGCCCCACTGGCTGAGCCACCCAGACGCCCCTGTCATTGACTTATTACTAATGGTCACTTACTGCACTTGGTTGTGACATCTTTTTAGTCTCTTTCAATACGGAACAGCAGACCTGGAAAAGTTGTTTTATAGAATGTCCCACATTTTAGATTTGTCTGAATGTCCTCCATCTCCTACTTTTTTTTTCTTTTTACATCTTCCTTGAAGAGTCTTTGATCCTATTGAAAAAAGATAAAACGAGTGACCTGCATGCTGACAGCAGAGAGGAAGGGAGAAATTACTGTTTTATCTGCAGGGTCAGAGTTGTGCCATCTGCTTTCCCCTTGGCAGGGTCAAGAGGACTCTCCATGGACTGTCCCCAAGCCTGTCACTCATTGGGTGGGTTGGTGCATCAGGTGTGTGCGTGTTGGAGACGCAGCTCCAGGGATTCCTCCTGGGAAGGCTTCTCCTTGGCCCACTTTGGGGGCTGCTGCCCTGGGGTGAGGGAGTGATGTCACCTTCTTTATTTGCCTCCTCATGTGTTTCCTTACCTGTTGAGTATAGATCTATGTTAATTAACTAGGTTACTCATGACAGAAATCTAAGTCAGATTGGCTTAAGGAAAAAAAAAAGACGCAAAAAGGAAAAATGAAAACAAAAACCTTCTTGTAACAGATACCTTTATGAACCCTTGGCTTCAGGAATGGCTGTATCTAGGTGGCTTAGAAAACATTAGACAATCTGCTTGTCCCCAACTCTTGGCTTTGGTTTCCTCTGCATTTACTTCATTCGCAGGCAACTCCTTTCTCATAAGACAGCCACTGACTTTGGAAACCCCCGGAGCTGGCATTCTTTCTGTGGTGCCCGCAAAAACTCGGGTTCACTGTGCACCTGCCAGGTGCGTGTGTCCATCGCTGAAGCGATCACTGTGGCTGAGGGCGTGGAATACATGGATTGGTCAGGCCTGGCTCACGTACCCACCTTAGAGTTCAGGATGGGTAAGTTGAGAGAAGGACAATCCCATCGGAATCACAAAAAACAACAGTGGTGTCAGAGTGCTTCCCAAGGGAAAATCAAGGTCTGTCAACCAGGAGACAGGGCCTGGGTGCTGAGAGGTAGAAATCTGATGATGAGCATGGGAGCCTCTGCCCAGCCGTCACCTCATCTGCTGGGCTCTCCAGGACTCTTCATTTTGGATTTTGTGGGAGTCAGTATCTATAAGGGGTAGGTCAGTATCTGTTTGTGGCTGGGTCCCAGCTCTGCTTCTCTATAGCCACGTAATCCTGGATAGAAGCAGTAACCTATCTGGTCTTAGTTTACCCATCTAGCAAATGGGGAGGATATGAATATCCTTTCCTTACAGAGCTGTGAGTATCCCGTGGAGTAGCAGGTATGAAAATGCCTGTACCCAAGGGGATGGTGTTCATTACCCTCTGAGGTGGTTCTCCTGCTCGGGGTGAGCAATGTCTACCCTCAGAAGTTTCCTGGGCAGCTGGGATGGTGACCAGCGCCAGGCCATGGAGCCCTCAGGATGGGAGGGGTGATTTTCTCTACAGAGGACCATAGCACTGTCCCACAAGGGGACCATCTGAGCCCTTTGCTCATTCTCCGAGTTCCAGATGAAGAAAGGAAGAGGTGGAAGTCCATGGAATGGCACAGCAGTTCCAAAATTGGAACTGGGGAAGGTGATGTTAGGTGGTACAAGGATACAGCATTGCTGACAAAGCCATTCCCTTTTCAGTTCTCTTTCAAGGTTCCTTACAACCTCAAGGAGAACATCTCAGCTGCGTGTTAAAATGTCCATTTATTTTTTTAATTAAAAAAAAAATTTTTTTTTTGAGAGAGAGAGAGAGAGTGAGCTCATGAGTGGGGAGGGGCAGAGAGACTGGGGGACAGAGGATCAGAGGCAGGGTCCATGCTGACAGCAGTGAGTCCTATGTGGGGCTTGAACCCATGAACCACAAGATTATGACCTGAGCCGAGTTCAGATGCTCAACTGACTGAGCCATCTACGTGCCTTTTTTGAAATATTTTCCTTTGTAGTTCTTTTTTTTTTAATGTTTATTTGAGAGAGAGAGAGAGAGAGAACAAGCAAATGGGAGATGGGCAGAGAGAGAAGGAAGAAGAATAACAAGCAGGCTCCAAGCTCAGAGCCCGACATAGGGCTTGAACCACCCAACTGTGAGATTATAACTTGAGCCGAAATCAAGAGTCGGATGCTTAACTGACTGAGCCACCCAGGCCCCCCCTTTGTAGTTCCTAACTAGCATGACTTCCACTGCACCACTGTTGATGTCATGAGGGTGGCAGCCATCAACACACAGCCCACGTTGGGCAGTCCCCAGGCTCTCTGTAATGGTTCTATAGAGTTCTCTGGCTGAGGATTGATACCACATCTCTTGGGCAGTGTGGACAACCTCATCAAAGTGATATTACCACTGTGCTAATGCTTCTGCTTCTTTCTGTCTCTTGGCGGATCCTTGAGGGCTCTGATAATCAGGGCAGGGGCAGAATGTGCCACTTCATTCTGGGCTTGTCTGTTCTGAGTCGTTGCCCTG
This sequence comes from Proteles cristata cristata, assembly GCA_017311185.1. Classification (NCBI taxonomy): domain Eukaryota; kingdom Metazoa; phylum Chordata; class Mammalia; order Carnivora; family Hyaenidae; genus Proteles; species Proteles cristata. The sequence continues at coordinate 689,033 of JAESUZ010002578.1, forward strand.
CAATCCTCAGACCCTTCCAATCATTGGTTGCCTTGGTGATGTCATCACCAACCTTTTTGGAGACAGACCCTGGAGGCCAGTTTTTGGGGCCAGGGCAGACAGATGTGGCAATGACTTCCCCACCGGAGCACCGCAGGTGTTGGACTTTGATCTCACAGGGGCAGAGCTTAGGTGACCTGGTAGAGGCGGCTGGTGTCTGATGACGCCAGGACAACCAAAGACACCTGCACTTTGCCGCCTGTGAGCTGAAAGCCAAAAAACCATCATATTTACTTTTATAAAAATAGTCTTTAGGGGGCGCCTGGATGGGTCAGTTGGTTAAGCGTCCAGCTTCAGCTCAGGTCATGATCTTACATTTCGTGGGTTCAGGCCCCGCGTCGAGCTCTGTGCTGATAGCTAGCTCAGAGCCTGGAGCCTGTTTCAGATTCTGTGTTTCCCTCTCTCTCTGACCCTCCCCTGCTCTCTCTCTCTCTTCTCTCTCAGAAATAAATAAAAAATTAAAAAAAAAATAAAATAAAAATTGTAATTCCAGTATAATCAACATACTCTGTTATATTAGTTTCAGGTGTATGATATAGTGATTCATCAGTTCTGTATGTTACTCAGTGCTTATCATGATCAATGTACTCTTAATACCCTTGATCAATCTCACTCATCTCCTCACCCATCTCCCCTCTGTTAACCAATTTGTTCTCTATAATTAGGAGTCTGTTGCTTGGTTTGTCTCTCTTTCTCCTCTCTCTCTCTCTGGCTCATTTGTTTCATTTCTTAAATACCACTTATGGGTGATATCACATGGTATTTGTCTTTCTCTGACTTATTTCATTTAGCATTATAACTTCTAGATCCACCTATGTTGTTGCAAATGGCAAGATTTTATTCTTTTTTATGGCTGAATATGATTCCATTGTATATATATATATACCACATCTTCTTTATCCATTCATCTATCTGTGAACACTTAGTAGCTTCCATTTCTTGACTTTTGTAGATAATGCAGTAAATATAGGGGTGCATATATCCCTTTGAATTAGTGTTTCCATATTCTTTGAGTAAATACCCAGTAGTAGAATTACTGGATTATATAATTCTATTTTGAATTTTTTGAGGAACCTCCATACTCTTTTCCAGAGTGGCTGCATCAGTTTGGAGTCCCACTAGTAGTACATGAGGATTCTTTTTTTTTCCACATCCTCAGCAACACTTGTTTCTTGTGTTTTTGATTTTAGCTCTTCTGTCAGGTGTGAGGTGGTATCTCATTGAGGTTTTGATTTGCATTTCCCTGATGATGAGTGATGTTGAGCATCTTTTTGTGTGCCTATTGGCCATTCTTGATGTCTTCTTTGGAGAAATGTCTGTCTTCTGCCCATTTCCTAATTGGATTATTTGTTTTTATGGTGTTGCGTTGTATAAGTTCTTTGTATGTTTTGGATACTAACCCCTAACTGAGTATGTCATTTGTAAATAACTTTTCCCATTCTATAGGTTATCTTTTTATTTTGCTGATGGCTCCCTTTGCTGTGGAGAAGCTTTTTAAAAAAATTTTTCTTTAATGTTTATTTTTGAGAGAAAGAGAGAGACAGAGCATGAGTGGGGGAGGAGCAGAGAGCAAGGGAGACACAGAATCCGAAGCAGGCTCCAGGCTCTGAGCTGTCAGCACAGAGCCTGATGCGGGTCTCAAACCCATGAACTGTGAGATAATGACCTAAGCGGAAGTCAGACACTTAACTGACTGAGCCACTCATGTGCCCTCCTGTGTAGAAGCTTTTAATTTTGACATAGTCCCCATAGTTTACTTTTGCTTTTGTTTCACTTGCCTTAGGAGATATTATCTAGAAAAGTGTTGCTATGGCCTACGTCAGAGAAATTATTTTCTGTGTTCCAGGATTGTTATAATTTCATGTCCCGCATTGAGGTCTTTAATCCATTTTGAATGTATTTTTGTGTTTGGTGTAAGAGTCCAGTTTCGTTCTTTTGCATGTTGCTGTCCAGTTTCCCAATGCCATTTGTTGAAGAGACTGTCTTTTGCCATTGCATATTCCTGGCTCCTTTGTTGAAGATGAATTGACCATATAATCATGGGTTTATTTTTGGGCTCTCTGTTCTGTTCCATTGATCTGTGTGTATTTTTGTGCCAGTTCCATACTGTTTTGATGACTACAGCTTTGTAGTAGTATATCTTGGAATCTGGGATTGTGATACTTCCAGTTTTGCTCTTCTTTTTCAATATTCCTTTGGCTATTTGGGGTCTTTTGTGGTTCCATAGAAATTTTAGGATTTTTTGTTCTGGTTCTGTGAAAAATGCTATTGGTATTAAAAAAATTTTTTTTAATGTTTGTTTTTTGAGAGAGAGAGAGACAGACAGAGTGTGAGCATGGGAGGGGCAGAAAGAAGGAGACACAGAATCCAAAGCAGGCTCCAGGCTCCGAGCTCCAAGTTGTCAGCACAGAGCCCTATGTGGGTCTTGAACTCACCAACAGTGAGATCATGACCTGAACTGAAATCAGATGCTTCACTGCCTGAGCCACTCAGGCACCCTTGCTGATATTTTTGATAGGGATTGCATTAAAATCTGTAGATTGCTTTGGGTAGTATGGCCATTGTAACAATTTTTGTTCTCTAATCCCTGAGCATGGAATACCTTTCCGTTTGTTTGTGTCTTCAGTTAACATGACTTATCACTGTTGATGCTCTAGTATTTGTCAAGATTCTCCTCTGTAAAGTCACCCTTTATCCTCCCCGTCCCCATCCACAGTGTACTTTTTGGAAGGAAGTCACTGAACAGCTCACACCTGAGGGATAGGGTATTATATTGCCCCTCATAGTTACCTTCTATTTATGGAAAACTGTTATATCCATTTATGGTAGTAATATAAAGTCTTTTACAAATATTAATTTAAAAGGTAAGTTGATTTTAAGAAAAGTATTAAGTAGATAAAAGTAATAGGACATCAGAACAGCCATCTTTGAATGATAGAGGTTAGAGGAACTCTTGAGGTAGGAAGATATTGAGAGTGTGGGCTGGTAAGATACACAGGCCTCCTCTGCTTCCAAAGTCTCCTTAAGACGGAACAGGAAGCACGTGTACATTCATGGGCTGTGATAGCTGTGACTCCCGAGAAGCCCCAGACACAGCCCAGAAGAACTACAGCCTCCCCAAGGGATGGGCATGGTGACACCTTGGGGCGTGACCTTTCCTGTCTCCCTTCTCTCCTGTCCCTCCTGCCCCTCCCCCAATGTTTCTCAAGGGCCCCAGCGGCTTGGGGGAGCTGTGGGGCCCCTGTGGCAGCACCCTGTGCAGTTGGGCTCTGAACAGGTCTGTCAAACCTCTCCACAGCCCGAGGCCAGGAAGGCTCTGCTGTGAACATTCACTCCACAGCCAGGGGTGGGGGAGGTGGGGGTGGTGGGTGGGATTAGTACCCTTCTCATTTTCACAGTTCAGGGAGGGACCTGTCTGGGTCAGTAGCTGGTCAGGGCCAATGCTGAATGAGCTCAGTCTGAATTTGGGGCCCATGCTTGGGTAACAGGTAGGGATTTGACTTCCCACCCTTGGGCATGAAAGAAGTTACATGCTTATTTTTCTAAAAACACTTAAAAAATCCCTCTAGGGTTGGCAGGAAATACAGTATTTTTGGAGCCCTCCCCTCCCTAGGGTTGTCTAAAAGCTGGAGTGGCTTTCAGGTGCTCTGAAAGAGACCCTGGAGTTGGAGCCACTGCTTTGCAGCTGCTAGACTCATAAGGCCGCACCAAGTTGGTGCAAGGCCCTACGGAGGCACCCATTTAGCCCCCCACCAGAGTTGTTGCGCCCGTGAAGGGGGAAGGGCGGGTTTCCATCCCTGGGACCTCAGGGCTCTGCCTTCCCCTGTAGCCAGACCAGCTCTGTCAAGTCAGAAGCCTCAGTGAAGATCTTCTGGGGCCGAGGACGCTCAGACTCCAGGACACAGGATCTTCCTGGAGGGGTACCCTTCTGCACTTCCATCTTAAACCCCTTCTTTCCCCCTCCTTCCTGCCTTCCTCTGTGCCAGCAATGTTTCCTGAGTGTTAGAGCGTGTCAGATGCCATTCTGGGTGCCGGGTGGGGAGAAGGGAAATGGTGGTGATGTCTGAGACCTACCCAGTGTCTGCCTATGTGGGGTTTACATGCTGCTGGGACAGATGGAACAGAAAGACCAACTAACAAGTGAACAGACAAATCAATTAAAAAAAAAAAGGACCCCAGCCAGATGCACGGTAACCAAGGGATGTACTCTAGGTGAGTGCTCAAGGAAGGCCTCTCTGGGAAGGTGGATTCTCTTAGGACAGATCAGCTGCTGAGAAAACAGCTCTGTTAATTTCCCCATTGGATCATTTGGTGACATTACACTGTCCATTCATTGTCCTGCTGGCACTTACTCTGGTGCAGCTCACTGCCTAGCGGGGGCCCAGTGGGTTGCAACTGTTTCTGCTCCAGACCCTGCTTTCCCAGTGTCACGCAGGGAGCGAGCCTCCTATCTGACATGGGGCCACACCAAGGTCACTGACAGCTTTGCCTGGAGACTGTCTGAGGACACGCTTCCCTACATGTCCCCTGCCGTGACGGGCCTGATGGATGGTGTTCACACGAAGCTGGCTCCTGAGCTCAGCTCCCCGTAACCTTGAAACTGCTCGAATCTGGTAAGAAGAAGGGACTAACCAGGAAACCTCGGTCCTTCAGTCGTTAGTGCCCCATGCAGCCCCTGACCCTGTCTGTGACTGACTGGGTAAAGGGGGCTGGGGCAGGGAGAAAATGGATGGAAGCAACGAATGTCCAGCCTTTGGTAAAAGGAACGTGGCCGGTGCCGTTGTTTTAAAGCTGCTCTGGGACTTGGTGGTGGGGTGGGGAGAGGGGGGTGGGGGGGTGGTTGAGAGGGTGGTAACTAAGTGAGGTTCTCCCTAAGGGTGAAGGGGAGTTGAGTATCAAAAGAGCTTAGATTACGACGGGAGTGACACAGGCTAGACAAGCTGGAAGGACTTTCCCCACGGAAAGAGGGCAAGGGCCGCAGGAGGCTGGCCTGGTAAAGAGTGTGCCAAGTGTAGACGCAGCTGCTGAGCGGGACCCTCAGGGCTGGGCCCCGTGGGGTGGGGGCGTAGCTCAGGGAGTCTGTTCCAACAAGGAACATAAGCTTTGTGCTTGTCTTTGAGGCTGAGAGGACTTGGTGTTGAGGGGGGGAAAGAGCGGTGAGTTCAGTCCAGGGTCCATTGTGAGGGAGCCGCCTTTCGCCTTTCAACTGAGCAGAAAAGCTTTGATTACACCCACCAACGGGGGCAGTTTCCTCTAGAAAGGAGTATCCATTCCAGAGAAGCAAGAGATTAGTTCAGACAACAGAAAACACAAAATGAAGATTTATCAGGAATCGTGTAGATGGGGCCATAACCGATGAATATCCTGGTCGATCAGGCACATGAGCTATCTGCAGTCCACACAGGGGTCCTCTTGTTGACCCAGAGGTGAAGCTGGTGCCCCTGCCTGGTCTAGTGCCAGCTTGCACACTCTGGCCTCTCATCCCTGTACACACACGCGTGTGCACGCACACACATACACACTCACACCCTGAGGGAGTGTGCAGGGAATCCAGACACACTGCGTGGGCACCTAAATTCTAGCTTGAACCAAGGGTGTCTGTGTGTGCATCAGGTAAACAGTTGCCTGCTCGTGCAGTCTTCCTAAAGACTCTTGCAACTGGCAAATACATGCAAGTCAGAAATAAAAAGGGAGCCAAAGAGAGGTTCTAGAGTAAAGGTCAAAATTTAAAAAAAAAATGAGGCACCTGGGTCAGTTGGTTAATTGTCCAACTTTGGCTCATGTCATGGTCTCATGGTTCCTGACTTGGAGCCCCACATTGGGCTCTGTGCTGACAGCTCAGAGCCTAGAGCCTGCTTTGTACTCTGTGTCTCCCTTTCTCTCTGGCCCTCCCCTGCTCGTTCTCTGTTCCTTTCCCTCTCTCTCTCAAAAATAAATAAACATTAAAAAAAATTAAAGGGTGGGGCGCCTGGGTGGCTCAGTCGCTTAAGCGTCTGACTTTGGCTCAGGTCATGATCTCACCGTTTGTGGGTTTGAGCCCTGCATTGGGCTCTGTGCTGACAGCTAGCTCAGAGCCTGGACCTGCTTCAGAGTCTGTCTCCCTCTCTCTGACCCTCTCCTGCTCATGCTCTCTCTGTCTCTCTCTCAAAAATAAATAAAATATATTCAAAAAAATTAAAGGGTTAGAACACCCCTCAGGTGGTCACTGTTAGAAATAAGCCCACCGGCCCAATCAAAGGAGGGACATGGACATTCAGAGCACAGTGAAGTGAGGCTTTAATCAACGTTCTTGCAAGAGCAGGTGTCTGATGGACAGGCACACTCAAGGCAGTTACAGCAGACAGTTTATCTCCTAGCATGCAAGTCCCTCCCCTGGTTCCTCATTGGCTGAGTACTACATAACTATGCCCATGTAAGGAAAAAAGGAGTCTGATTGGAACAAAGGTACATTCCCTGAGGTGGTACAGAGGCTTTCAGTCTCTCCTCCCTTTGTTCTTTGGCACATGCTCACTGCTAAGCTTTACTAGCGGAAAGGGGAAGAAGAACCAGGAAGGAAATGTCTAAGGGTTTGGGACTCCACTGTATGTGTGTGTGTGTGTGTGTGGTGGTGGGGGTGGGGGGGATGATTCGTACATATTTCCAATAGGTTGTAAACCTATTGTTAATTAGATAGCACAGCTTTCATTTGGTATTTCTCAAAATGAATCATCTCCCTTACTTCTCACACTCACCTTAATTTTTGTCAAGCTTGTTATTTGCTTTCCCCATGAACAGTCTCCCCCAAGCAAGGACTCAAAGCAGCACAGTGCAGGGCACCAGGGTGGCTCCGTTGGTTGAACATCAGACTTTTGGTTTTGACTCAGGTCATGATCCCAGGGGTGTGGGATTGAGCTCCATGTCGGGCTCTGTGCTGAGCGTGGAACCTGCTTAAGATTCTCACTTTCTCTCTCTCTCTTTCTCTTTCTCTCTCCCCCACTTACATGCTCTCTCTCTCTCTCTTTCTAAAATAAAATAAAAATTGGAGCACCTGGGTGGCTCAGTTGGTTAAGCGTCCAACTTGGACTCAGATCGTGATCTCACGGTTAGTGAGTTCAAGCCCCGCATGTGGCTGTCTGCAGCCAGCAGCGAACCAGCTTTGGATTCTCTGTCCCTGCCTCTCTCTGCCCTTCACATGCGATGCTCTCTCTCTCTCCAAAAAAAAAAAAAAAAGGAAAGAAAAGAAAAGAAAAAAGAAAGAAAATTAATACATAGTCCTTATAAATTTGTAAGTAGAAAAATATAAAGACAATAATAGAAACCATCATACTGGGGCACCTGGGTGGCTCAGATTAAGTGTCCAACTCTTGGTTTTGGCTCAGGTCATGACCTCATGGTTCATGAGATTCAGGCTCTGTACTGGTAGTGTGAAGCCTGCTTGGGATTTTCTCTTTCCCTCTCTCTTTCCCCCTACCCAATAAATAAACATTTAAAAAAAACCCATATTACTCCCCGAAATAATCAATTAACCTTTATTTGTCCCCCACTATGAACATTTACTTCTTTATTATGGACAATGTCAAGCACATACAAAGCAAATAGAATCATACCCCCAGTACTTATAAACGTTTTGCCCTTGGTCACTGAGACCTCTCTATATTTTTGCTGCTCTCTCAGTGTTTTACCACTCTATTATTATTGCTGTTACTATTTTTTAAATATTTGTTTTTGAGAGACAGTGAGAGCATGTGCATGCTCATGTACACAGTGGGGAAGCAAAGAGAAAGAGAAACAGAGAATCCCAAGCAGCCTCCATCCATGCTGCCAGTGCAGAGCCCAACACTGGGCTCAGTCCCATGAACTTGAGCTGAAATTGAGTCAGACCCTTAACTGAGCTACCCAGGCACCTCTATTGCTGTTACTATTAATTTCAGTTTTTTGGGGGTAAATTTTACACATGTTGAAGTGCACAAATCTGTTTTTTTTTTTAGTTTTTAAATGTTTATTTACTTTTTTTTTAGAGAGATAGAGCACAAGCGGGGAATGGGGGGCCGAGAGAGAGGGATGCACAGAATCTGAAGCAGGCTCCAGGCTCTGAGGTGTCAGCATGGAGCCCGACATGGGGCTTGAACTCATGGACTGTGAGATCATGACCTGAACCGAAGTCGGACGCTTAACTGACTGAGCCACCCAGGTGCCCCAAAATGCACAAATCTTAATTATACGTTTTGGACAAATGGATTCCTCCACCCTATCCTGATATAGAACATTTCTGTCTCTCCAGAGAAAAATCTCTTACCCCCAGAGGCAACTACTGTCCTAATTTTGGCCCTTAGATTGTTTTAGAGCTTCATATAAATGGAATCATACTTTTTTTTGTATCTAGCTTTTTTAACTCAGCATAATGTTTTAGAAATTCAGCCATGTTGTATGTATGGTGTTTTGTTCTTTTTTATTACTAAGTGGCAGTCAGTTTGTAAATGGACTGTCCATTTTGAAGTTTATGTCCTTATTTTTTTTTAACTTTTTAATGTTTATTTATTTATTTATTTTAAAGTTTATTTATTTTGAGAGAGAGAACACAGGTGGGGAAGGGACAGCGAGAGAGGGAGAGAGAGAGAATCCCAAGCAGGCTCTGTGCTACCAGTGTGGAGCCTGACTCAGGACTTGAACTCATGAAACTGTGGGATCATGACCTGAGCCGAAACCAAGAGTCGGACACTTAACTGACTGAGCCACCCAGGCACACCAATGTTTTATTTATTTTTGAGAGAGAGAGAAACAGGCAGGCAGAGAGAGGGGGAGACACAGAATCCGAAAGTCTCTAGGCTCTGAGCTAGCTGTCAGCACAGAGCCCAATGCGGGGTTCGAGCCCACAAACCATGAAATCATGACCTGAGCCGAAGTCGGATGCTTAACCGACTGAGCCACCCAGGCACCCCTATGTATGTATGTATGTATTAATATTTTTTATTTATTTCTGAGAGAGAGAGAGAGACAGCATGAGCAGGGGAGGGTCAGAGAGAGGGGAGATACAGAATCTGAAACAGGCTCCAAGCTCTGAGCTGTCAGCACAGAGCCCGATGCGGGGCTTGAACCCGTGAACCGTGAGATCAAGACCTGAGCTGAGGTCGGATGCTTAAGTGACTGAGCCACCCAGGCGCCCCCACCCCCCACCGTGTATTTATTTTTAAGTAATCTCTACACCCAACGTGGGGCTCGAACTCACAACCCAGAGGTCAAGAGCTGCATGCTCTTCAGACTGAGCCAGCCAGGTGCTCTGGACTGTCCATGTTGAATAACGCTACTATGAACATTTTCATACGGGTCTTTGTGTGGACTGTGTATGCTCATTTAATTCTTTTTTTTTTTTTAATGTTTTATTTATTTCTAGGAGAGACAGAGACAGTGTGAGCAGGGGAGGGTCAGAGAGAGAGGGAGTCACAGACTGGAACAGGCTCCAGGCTCTGAGCTGGCAGTCAGCACAGAGCCCGACGCGGGGCTCGAACCCACGAACCGCGAGATCATGACCTAAGCGAAAGTTGGACGCTTAACCGACTAAGCCACCCAGGCGCCCCATATGCTCATTTAATTCTTGCAGGAACCCTAAGAGGGTGGCACTGTTGTCATCCCCATTTTACAGATGACAGAACTGAGGTGCAGGTTACATTTCTAGCCCAAGGCCACCCAGATAATGAAAAGTGGAGATGGGACTCTAATGTAGGTTTTTCTGACTACAGGGGCTCTTAGTTTTAATTCCTGCACTGCGGTCTCTTTGTGCCACAGCTGTTTGGGGTCATTAATTATTGGGACAAATGAGTCCTCACCTTGGTGGACTGTTCAAAACTGAGCTTTAGCACAATACAATGGTTAGTATTGATAATAATGACTCTGAGTCACCAAGAAAAGGTTATATTAAACCTGTTTTTAAAAAGGACAAAAATGTGTAAGACTTTTAGACAAATTTCCGGTCAAGATTATTACAATAAAAGCAAACTAGCAGAGAAAAAGTTTTGCCACTCAGAGCTATAGTTGTCTGGAAATCTCAGTTAGGTGTACTACGTCATTTCCCAAGGAAACCAGAGACAGAAGGCACGACTGGGTATATAAAATAGTATATAAATAATACATGTCTAAGAAACCACTCTGTTCTTTGTAGATCCAAACAGAATAGGTTTTTGGAGCGTCTGCCGGTTCTTGCTTGGAAAGATGTTGCTAAGCAATGTTACTAATATTATGGAAAGACAGCTTTCCTCCTCCTTTTCCACTCAGCCCCAGAAAACCCTAGAGTGGAAGTGGCTTCAGTGGTGGCCGCAGCTGGGGAGGCTTGGTAATCTGTGAGGCGGGGGGGGGGGGGGAACCAGGGGACACCCAGGTGCAAAATTTGCTTCTTCACGTTTCTCAGAAGTACCATGCACAGAAGAATCCTTTTGAATGTCTGTCCTGTGGGAAAAATTATAGTCACGCCACTTCGATTCATGGATTCACATTCCAGAAATGAACCCAAAAGAAGTATTTTAAACACCTTCAGTAACCCAAAGAATAGACAGAGAACTTCCTTTATCTCTCTGCCTGCCGTTTACCCCCGTTTTTGTATCCCTCGGACAAAAAAATCAGCAAAGGTCTGATTGGCATCATGCGTGGCAGGCTCTGGGTACCAAATGATGTGCAGCCCGAGGGCTGGATGCCCGCCACCGAGTGGGATCTGTGGGTTTCCTCAGGCATGGTTTCCTCTCCCTGAAGCTCGGAAATGCCACACAAGTCACCAAAGATCCGTTTCCAAAATGTGAGCCAGTTTCTAGGCAGATCTTCTGTTTAGTATGAAATGTGTGGCTCCAGGAAAGTATGGCTGTGCCAGGGCTCCTGAGGCTTGTCTTTGAGGCCTTCCAGCCCCGCCAGAGCATTACCTGTTACTGTCACTGCAGGACCCTGTAGTGGTGGGATGGGCCCTTTTAAGGGGCTGCACGTGGGCTCTGAGAAGGGACGTCAGGAGCTGGGAGGAGAGGCAGTGTGTTGGGTGTTGGCAAAGATCCCTCCGGCGCCTTTTTTCCAAGTAGAAATGGCTTCCACACCTCAAATGACCTTCCCAATCTTTCCCTCCTCCCCTTCCTCTCTCTTTCCCTCCTGGCCCCCTCTCCCTCTCCCCTGGCCCCCTGTTTTCTTCCTGTGGTGGTATCCCAGAGACGCAACTATAACACAACCCAGCAGGGGGCGCCGGTGTACCTGCCAAGAATGAATGGCATCCCGTTGCCTAAAGAGCACAGGTGTGAGTGCTCTGCAGAAGTGAGACTTGAGAGGGGCTTCCGAATGATTTCTCCAAGCTGCTGTATAGATGGGTGTGCCCCAAAGGCATTCTTATGGGGTGCTGTCCAGTCCTGAGTAGGTCTAAGGTTGTGTGACCCACAGAAAGGAGGGGGTGCTGTCCCCTGCAGAAGGGGCGGGGCAAGTCATCCGAAAGAAGTCTGGTTTTCCTAAAAGGCCCCACCCTGCCGGCTCCACAGCCGCTCTCTGCCGCCTATCACTCCCAATTCTAGCCAAGAAGGGTTGCAGTCATTTTGCAGAGCCCTGGAGGCAGCAGGGCCGGAGGTGGAGTGGGGCACTGGCGGCAGGGCTCATTCCCAGTTTCACACGGATGTGTCTCCTGGAGCGGGTTCCCAGGCACAGAAGGTCCTTTTCTTCAGGACCAAGCATGCGTGTCTGTCTGTCTCACCCCACTGGCCCCTTAGGAACGAGCTGTGCAGCTGTCTGCCCTCTGTTCATGATTAACTTCTCTGGCGTGCCCTCCCCCCACTCCCACCCAGGCCCCCTTAGCCTTTGGGTTTCCCCGGATTGGGGCAGAGACCCAGGTTGGCAGCTGCCTGGCACTTTGTTCTCAGGCACTGCAGGCTTGGGGGTGGGCTGGAACAGACCTCTGAGATCCTGTGAGCCGGGACACTGCTGGGGATAAACTGCGGGACAGTGGGATCCGGGCGGCTCCTTCTCTGGAGCGGCCTGGGTGTCCAGCCTTCTCTGTTCGCCCCAAAATGCCCCAAGGATGTGGCCTTAGAAGACCTTTGAGTCACTACTGTGAACATTGTTCCCTTTTGATTCTCTTTCAAACTTTGTGATTTCTTTACCGACTGTGTCTTTGTTTGGTGTAAGCATGCGGCCAACGCCTAACACTTGCCCATTTTTCTCTTTTATTTTAATTTAAAAAATTTTTTTTAATGTTTTATTTATTTTTGAGAGAGAGACAGCATGAGCAGGGGAGGGTCAGAGAGAGAGGGAGACACAGAATCTGAAGCAGGCTTCAGGCTCTGTGCTGACAGCTCAGAGCCTGACATGGGGCTCGAACCCACGAGCCGGGAGGTCATGACCCGAGCTGAAGTCGGACACTAAACCTACTGAGACACCCAGGCGCCCCTACTTTTCTCTTTTAACGAAGGTGCTGTAAGCCCAGAGCCTTGGTCAGGCAACAGTACTGAGCAAGAATTTAATAAATTGGTATTTGTTTTCATGGTATGAATGACAAGTGATAATCGATTTTCATTTAGGGTGGTAATGTTTTCTTTTAAAATTAACTAGGTAAAAAAGGGAGTTGATTTAATTAAAGCAAAATAATAACTAAATAACAGGGTATATGATGTTGAGGCAAAAAAATTGTGAAGGTGGTGTGTGAATGGCCTAATCGGGGGCTTCATGTGCATTAGCCCTGTCTTGTCTTTTCTCCCTCACTTACCGTAGTCTCCCTGCGCAAAGTATTTTAATAAATGTTGGCGGAATGGGGAGCCGTTGCGTTCTCTGTTCTCTGCCGTGGATGGGTTTCCTTGTGGGGTGTGAGCAGAAGGAGGAGCTCCCTCACCCTCAGGGAACTTCTGCCTCTAGGGCCTCAGAAATCAGATCAAGTTTTGGTCTTTTAGGGACAACCGTGCAGTTTCAGCCACACTGCGGCTGGAAACATTGTGGTTGTAGAGGACCGGAGAATGCCTGGAACCCTAGAACAAGGATAACCTGCTTGGTGGGAAGATTCTTTGCCTTCATCCCAGTGCCCTGTTGCCCACTGGTGCACTTGACCTGAAATAGCTCCCAGGCAGTAGAGGATGGGCTGGGGCCACCCATACTCACCCACCTGGGAAGGGGTCAGGCCTTGCACTGAGATGCAGCTTCTCCTGCGTGCGGGTGGGTAGAGCACGCCCATGCCAGGCCGGACCTATGGCCGGTGCCCCGGGCACCCGCAGTGCCCTCTAGCTGAAATAGTCTGTCAGCTAACTTGTCAGCTTTGTGTTCTGCCGGAGCGAGAGCCCTGAGCTCCGTGTGCTTGGCTTCTGCCCTCTTCCCCACTGAGGACACTCATTTCCCCATTCTTCCAGACTGATTCTCAAGTCCCCACGGGTGTACTCCAAGCAGCAGGCCTAGCTGCGGTCCCCCGGGTGGGGCCTGGGTCACTCACTCTCTCGCTATAAATAGATGTCCATGGCTATCTCTGTGATGCCCCACCACCCAGGCAGGCCCAGGAGGGCCGAGGCCATCGCTAATGGATGCTTCATAAATAAAACAGGCACATTTTGGCACCACCCTGGTACTTCCTCTCCACCCCAGCACCAGTGGGAGCAAGATACTGTGCCCACTGGAGGCGCAGGGTTGAGGCCTCAGGCCCTGGAATTCGTTTGCAGGACTGTCTCTGTCCAGCCAGGTCCCCCTCCCTGCCTTATTCTCTGTGCTTGCATGAACACTAGACTATATTAAAAATAAAAACAAAACAACAAAACTCACAACAAGGCAACTTGCCTCCCGGACCTTTCTGGCCCCAACAGGGCTGTGTCCGAGGATGGACTAATTGGCTTATTTTAATTCCCTCCAGCCCTCCTCCTGGAGTGAGAAGGGGCTAGGCTTCCAGACAGCCCACGGAAGTGAGTGAGTGGGGCTTCGGAGCAGCCCCAGCCTGCCCATATAAGGGACTCGGCCACTGCTCTTTCCCTGCGGCTGGCCAGTGACCTTCTGTCTTTTCGGTTCGGAAGTGAAGACGAAGCTTGTACGGGGTATGCAGGAGAAAGGGAAGAACTGACGCGGGGTGTGCAAGGCAGTGGGGTGCCAGGTGCTGGTGGGGTGTGGGCGCCCCTCGGGCTCCCTGGCAACCAGGGACCCGAGGCAGAGGTGTAGCCGCTTTGACACCGATCGTTGACCCCTCTTTGTGACAAACTTCCAGGGCCGGGCAAACAAAGGTTAAGCTGGGGACAGACCCCAGCCCAGGTAGGCGCAGACCTTGGATATCCCCCTCCAGCCTCGGGCGACAGCTCTTTCCCGGACTTGGGGAAAGGCAAGAGGTAGCATCCCGCTGGGTCAAAACTCCCGGGAGCCTCTCAGGCAGGAAGGGCGGGCGCCGGGTGCCCTCTCTAACCGCCTGGTCCTGGGCCGGGAGGCAGTTTCGAACGGACTGAGGACGCGCGTTTGGTCTCGGTGCATGTTTTTTCTTCCTGTGCTTTAAAGACAGTGACAGCATTGGAGAAGTATCCCGGCGGGCCGGGCTGGGAGAGCGCGTCAGCCGCCTTTGCCTGGGGAGGGAGCCCGGGGCCCCGCCAGCGGGGGCGGGGACGGGGGAGCGCAGAGGAGGGGACGGAGAGGGAGCCGCGAGAGAAGGGCGGGGGGCCCGGCCGTCCGCCGGAGGGAGGTGGGGAGGGGAGGGAGTCGGGAGCCGAGCGGAGGGCAAACGCCGCGCCGAGCCCCCGGGGCCCTGAGCGCCAGCGGGCCGCCTGAACCGCCCGCTGCCGGGGCGCCCGGGCCGGGCCACGGGGGCGGGGGGCCGGGGCGGTCCCGGCGCGGGCGGCGCGTCGGAGCCGGAGCCGGAGCCCCGGAGCCGCCCGTCCGGGCCGCGCCCGGAGCGAGCCTTGGAAATGCCTGCGCTGGGGGAGCGGGCGCCTGCCGCCCGGCGGGCTCCGAGGAGACGCTGAAGGTCGCCGGGAAGTGAGCGCCCGGTCACCTGACCCCCGGGGCGCACCTAGGCGGGGCGGGGCCCATGAGAGGCGGGCGGCCGGGGGCCTGGGCGCGGGCGCAGGGGCTGGGAGCTGGCGGCGCGGAGCGCGCGGAGCCGGGCGGACGGGGGCGCGCGGCGGGCGGGCGAGGGCGCGGCCGGGCACCGCCGGCGGCCTCGCCATGTCCCAGCCCGCGGGGAGGATGCATTGCCGAAAGGCAGGGATCCGCGCCGCCGTGGTGCTCATTGGACTCCTGCACAAATCCAGAAAACAGAATAAAGAGAAAAGGTAAAGCCTGGCAGCGCCGCCTCCCCCTTCCCTCCACTCTCATGCTAAATCCCCATTTTCTTTGGGGTGGACTTTTCCAAAAGGGCCTTTGGCCCCGAGTTGGTAGGGAAAAACCTCTGCTCTGTGCGCCGTCGGGGGAGCGACTCAGGAGCTTCGCCCTGGACACTGACTGTTGGGAAAAGCCCAGGCAGGACATTGGCTGGGTCGGAGGGCGGCTGGGAGGGCTCTTCGGGCTCCATCATCCACAGAGGAGCGCCCAGTGTTCCGTCCTCATTCCCGGCATTTTCCCATCGCGGCGCCCTTCCCGAAGCCTGCAGCGAGTAGCATTGATCCGACCCGGGCGGCAGCCGCTGGCCCGGCCCGAGTATCTCACTGCGCCGGAGATGCCGTTTGGTTCTCTGCAACTTGGCTGAGCCGGCGAGGTGCCCGCCAGGCCGGGATCTGCTTGCCTTGCGCACAGTGCCGGCAGGCGAGGAGCAAGTTTGGAGGTTGCTTGACAGCTCCCACCCCCTTCTTTGGATTTTTCTCTTTGACTCTTCACCTTTCTTGGGTTTACTCTCCTAATTGTTTGCTGCTGGATGTTGAAAATCGCCCTCTCGAGCTATTTTCAGAGATGCTCTGGGTGACCTGTGGGTTAAGAGGTGGCATTTGGGGCAGGCAGAGGGGCTTATGGGGCAGCTTGCTGGGCTTGATGCCCTCAAGACCTCAGGAAGGTGCTTACACAGGCTGGTACAGACCCACCCCACTGTCCAAAGCTTCCCAACAACTGGGGGTCACCAGATCTGACTGTCCATGGAGGTGTTGTGACAGTTCGGGGTGGCTCCAGGGGCTTTGCTGGATCCGGATTTGCAGAGAAGTTTGGAGTGGTTAGTGCCGTGCTCTGCATTAGACAGGGGGCAGGACAAGGGCAGTGGAGCCAGAGACACCTGGGTGGTGACAGGTGACTCTTGGGCTTGCCCGGATGCCGGGCCTGCCTTGGGGTGGTGGTGGTGGGCAATGGATGGGAGCACCTCCGGAAGCTGGCGTTGGTTGCCCGTGTGATGTGGTTGACTCCTGTCTCTCTTGTCCCCCTTCAGTCTAATTTGATGTTTCCCGCAGCTTAAGGTAACTCTCCAGTGAGATGACTTCAGGTGGTTAAGCAGGAGATAATATTGAGTCACCTAGTGAGAACGTTCTTCCCTTTTCAGTTCCCTACTAATCCATGTGATTTCTTTAAGGGGAAACTTTCAGGTTGGTGCTAGTCTGGCTTTAACACCTTTTTAGCACTTGCTAATCTCTGTTTCGTAACAAAGAGAAAGCAGACCTCTGGCTCAGGGCCTTTAAGTGGGGAAACAGTGCCTGCCTACAATTTAGGTTGTTTTTGTGCTATTTAATTTTAGGAATTGCTCCCAGTTATGGTCAGTGGTACTGATGTTCTTCCTTGTGGTGATGATATAAGGCAGCACTCTAAATTAAATGTATTAAGTCACAAGAGTGAGTTCCTTTAATAGAAACAGTTATAGTCCAAAGGGTATAGAATGTGGCAGAAATCCTGTAGGTGATGTAGGGAACGGCTGGCATCCCAGAGAAACCTGTCTTGCGGAAGAAGCTACCAGTGGGACCCTGGAGTCCAGTGCTCCAGGTCCGGGCCCCATTTTACTTCCATCCCCTGTCCTTCAGCATTTTATATGTAAAGGGAGGAGGGTGAATAAGCCAGGCCTCTGAAGTCAGAGGGGTAGGGGTGGCTCTTCTGAGAGGAGGGTGTCTGCTTGCAGGAATCAGAAGGATGATGTGCTTGATAGACAGGCAGCTGCATCAGACCGGCAGACCAGTTTTGTTTCTGGGTACAGAGCATGTGGTGGGGTGGAAAAGTGCCTGCGCAGTTCTGGCTTGTGCACTGCCTGTGACGTGCTGGTGTAGATGTGATCTCCCTGAGCCTATTTCTGTGTCCATACAAAAGGCTCAAGTGAGATAATGTGGGTGAAGATGCATCTGAAAGATGTGAAGTGCCCCATGATGATGAAGAGGTTTGAGCAGAACCGTTCCCATTCGCCTCTCTGTGCGCTTGTGCTCCCGGAAACCAAGGTAAGGTAAGATGTCTGGTGGTGACAGCCCCGCCAGTCATCAAGACCAGCCATGCATGGGCCCGGGACGCAGCCAGGTGCAGCGAGGCACAGGGAAGGACTGGCCAGCGGTGAGGATGCCTTAGGTTCCTGGTATCTTGTCCTTCCTCTTGGATGCACTGTGCCCTTCCCTGCAATGCAGCAGACATTGAGGCCCTCGCAGCCCCTGCCTTCGTCCTGTTCTGCTGTTTCCTCTGTCGTCCTGATTGCTTTGGCCACAGACTTAACTTACCCAAGGAGAGAGAGGGATTGATTTCATGTTGGTGCTAAATGACCTTTGCTTCCCTTGCTGTAATCTGGAGTTTCTTTGTCTTTAAGTGTCTGAAATCAGTGCAGTGCTCACTGTTGAACCTTGCTCTGTGGGCGCCAGCCGTGGGGGTGGGAGGTGGGGGATGGGGAGGACAGGGGGTGTGCTGGAGCCGGCTGCAGCTGCCAACCTCTCTTTTGTGCTCCCCAAACTCTAGGCTGGGTGTTTAATTGCTGAGTCCCCACGTCCTCTCCCCTCTCATCACAGGTCAGACTAAGACCCCTTCTTCATCCTTCCCAGAAGGCTTGATCCATCCACCCATCCATCCATCTTCCTAGCACCTTTAATTGACAGGCTTATGCAGATAACACTCCTGGCTGTTGGCCTTAAGGGATGGAGTGGTCCTGTGCCGCTTTGCACTGATGGCCCCGTCGTCCTTGTCATCTTCCTGCCCTCTGCAGGCTACTTGGAGATGTATTGCATTTTGGGGGAGGCAGGTGGATCAGGGAGGATGGTAATGACACAGGTATCCCAAATGGGCCCAGAACCAGGACATTGCGGGTCACTCTCGGGAGGTCCTGAGAACTGTACTGAAAGCCCAGCCCCAGTTTGCCTCCTGGAGAAGTGGCTGTGGTGCTTATCGACCTTGACTTGACAACTCTCTGTGGGGGTGCGGGATATCCTGGAACTTCTGCCTTTCTGACCCTCTTCCAGGGACTCCGTCCCTTGGGATCCTGCAAAGGCAATGGTGTGTTTTCTAGGGGGGTTGATTTGAGCACGGTCCCAAGGAGGCACCTGAATGAAGCCTTTCTTGCAGATGGCATTTTGGAGGCCACTGTAACGGAGAGCGCCTTTAACGTGCTTTGCTTCTCCGACCCTGTTTTCTTATGGTTGTGGCAGATCTGGGTAAGATCCAGAGCACTGCCTCGGTCATAGAAGTGGACAGGTGGGAGGGTGCTTTCCTCTGAGGGGGAAGACAGCTATCTCTGGTGGGAAGGACTGAGGTAGAGAAACACAATCAAAATATATATGTTCCAAATGGTGTGGATAAAGTTGTGTGGCCTTGAGAGTGATGTTCTGAACTGGAGAGAGGTTAGTTAAGTTAGCATGAATGAAAGGACATCTACTTCTGATGGGGTGGGGGTAGTTATTTTGAGACAACTCCCACCATGGGGTTTATGAGGAGGAAGACATGAATTCGCTTATTATTCAGCAAACCACTCAGGCTCTGGGAGGCATGGCAGGGAATCTAGCGGATCTGATCCCTCTGTCACGGGGTATGACGTCTAGCAGGTTAGTCCTGCGGAAGTCCATCCCGAGCTCGCTTTGGCAGCACATATACTAACATTGGACTGATACAGAGAAGATCAGCACGGAGCCTCTGCAACAAAAAGTTCTTCCCCAGCTTTTTTTTTATTTTACTTTTTATTGTGGGAATTTTCATGCATGCACAAAAGTGGAGAGAAGAGTAATATGATACCCATTCTGAGCCATCATCAACTCATGGCCTGTTTTGTTTCTTTTATTTGCCACCAGGCTCCCCTACAAGATGATTTTGAAGTAAATCCCATCATGGTATCATTTTATTCATAATTATTTCAGTATACGTCTTAAAGGTAGGAATTCTTGTAAGAAAACAAACATCACTATTATCATATTCCCTAAGTTAACTAATTTATTTTCTTTAAATTTTTATTTATTTAAAAAAATTTTTATTTATTTTTTTTTTTTAATTTTTTTTTTAATGTTTTATTTATTTTTAGGAGAGAGAGACAGCGTGAGCAGAGGAGGGTCAGAGAGAGAGGGAGTCACAGGCTGAAACAGGCTCCAGGCTCTGAGCTGGCAGTCAGCACAGAGCCCGACGCGGGGCTTGAACCCACGAACCGCGAGATCATGACCTAGCGAAAGTCGGACGCTTAACTGACTAAGCCACCCAGGCGCCCCTAAAAAATTTTTAATGTTTATTTTTGAGACAGAGACAGAGCGTGAGCAGGGGAGGGACACAGAGAGAGGGAGACACAGAATCTGAAGCAGGCTCCAGGCTCTAAGCTGTCAGCATGGAGCCCTGCGTGGGGCTTGAACCTACTGACTGCCGGATCATGACCTGAGCCAAAGTCAGATGTTGAACCAACTGAGCCACCCAGGTGCCCCATCCAACAGTGATTTCTTAATATCATATTGAATTAGTGTTCAGATTCCCCTACTTGTCTCATAATGGTTTTTCAAAAATTTTTTTTGAGTCAGGATTCAAAATATCAATATAATTGGTGATAATCACTATACGTTTTCTTCCCTAACTTTTTTTTTCTTTATTCTTTTTTTTTTTTTTTTGGATTTTTAAAGAATATTTATTTTATTTTTTTTTTTTGAGAGAGAGAGAAGAAGAGAGCATGAGTGAGGGAGGAACAGAGAAGGAGGGAGACAGAATAAGTGGATTCAGAGCTGTCAGAGCAATAAACTACGAGATCATGACCTGAGCTGAAGTTGGACGCTTAACTGGCTGAGCCCCCCAGGCGCTCCAGCGCCGCATCTTTATAATTTCTTTATTAGAGAAACTTGATTATCTTGGGGAGTTTCCCATAGTCAGGATTTTGTAGGTGGTGTCTCCTGGTGTCATTTAACATGTTCTGCTGTCCCCTGTGATATTGTAAGCTGGTATTTAGTTTTAGAGGTTGTATCACATTTGTTTGTTTTTTGGGCAACACCACGCTTTGGAGTTTGTCTAACTGTCTGTTTTTGTGATGTTAGCAGTCACTAACTGATTCTGTCCTTGGAGTTTGAAGTCTGGCGTCTTGGAGGATACTTGTGTTCTGCCGTGGGGGAGTGTGTGACAGACCCGTGAGCTGGCCGGATTTGGGGTCTGAGCCCATGGAGTGTGCAGGAATCCTGGCCTCGGAGTCCCAGAGTCCCAGGGTCGGACGGGGCACAGGCTGGAGCTGATCTGCCGCCTGGCCCCAGAGCAGACGGCTGCCTGCTCTCTGCTTACGAGGCAGTTGGGTCCTACCTTGTGCAGGGGCCTCTTGCCTTCTCTTGTCTGATGTCCGAATGCCACTCACCTGGCTGTTGTACCTTTAAGGAACAAACCTCTCCCTTCTCTAAGCCTCACTGAGCGCCTGAGAAGTTAGACTCAAACGGTTAAGGGAGAGGCAGAAATGAGACTTCTTTTTTTAGTGTTTATTTTTGAGACAGAGAGCTAGCAGGGGAGGGACAGAGAGAGGGAGACAGATAATCCAAAGCAGGCTGTCAGTGCAAAGGCCAACATGGAGCTCGAACTCAGGAACTGTGAGATCATGACCTGAGTCGAGTTCGGATGCTCCACCGACTGAGCCATCCAGACGCCTCAAGGTTTTTTAATTCCTTTGGAGCCACTGTTTTAATCTCTCATTTGGTGTCTCCACTCCTTGTCCTCCTTCTCCATTCTTATGGTGGCCAGAGCTGGGTTTTAAAACTTCAAGTAAAATCAAGTGTCTCCACTGTAGAAATCTCTCCATAGGCTTCCTATTATAATTTAAATGAAGTCCAAACTCTGAAGCTGGGCCTGCATCCGCTGCCTGGTTCTCTGACCTCACTACCAGTTTCCTTCTCACTCACTGTGGTCACTGTGTTTCTGCTGCAAAGGCCTTTCTGTTTCTGGAACATGCCGAGCTTGTTCCTACCCCAGGCCCTTTACATGTGCTGTTTATGATGACTTAATTGAGTGGCACTTCTTCATTGTTGGATGTCAGCTCAAAAGTCTTCTCTCTCTTTTTTTTAGTATTTCTTTTTGGGAGAGTACAAGTTGGGGAGGGGCAGAAAGAGGGGGACAGAGGATCCCAAGTGGGTTCTGTGCTGACAGCAGCAAGCCCAATGTGGGGCTCAAACTCATGAACCGTGAGATCATGGCCTGAGCCAAGTTTGGACACTCAACTGACTGAGCCACCTTGGAGCCCCAAATATCATCTCTTCTAAAAGGACTTCCCTGACCATCCCATCTAAGCAGCTCACTCCAGCCATTATTGCTTTACCCTGATTTATTTCCTCCATGGCACTTATCATTAACTGATATTATCTGGCTTATGTAATAAACAGTTTAGTGACCATTCCCACTCCTAGAATATGAGCTCTCTAAGAGCAAGGACTTTGCTTTTTTCACTCCTGGGCCCTCATTGCTCAAATAGGAGGTGCTTAGTAAATATTTGCTGAATGAATGAATGAACGGGTGCTCTCGAGATTCACCGACTCCCCGGAAGAAATATGTCCATTGCCTGTTCCCTGAGGTCCTCTTAATACTGTAGTGCCCTCTGACACAGATTTCAAGGTGCCCTTTTCTTGTCTGAGATTGGGGAATGTCCCCTTCCCTCCCCTTCATTTCCCTTTGGAAGAGGTTTTGGACAGAAATGCAAGTGATTACGTGCACACAGGGAGTGCTATTCTTACTCTTCTGACTCTTTTCCTGCCCTTGTGTGGTTTGGGGACCCACAGACTGGGAGGGCGGTGTCCAGGCTCAGTCCTGAAGCTGGGACTGGGCGCCAGGGCTGTCCTAACACTGAATTCCTGGATCTTGGGTCCTGGACCTGCTGTCTGGTGGACAGACGTGGACTCCCTTCATTCATGGCCAAGAGGGGCCAGCGGGTGTCTGAATTAGTGAGCACCCACCATTAGTGGATATATATTTTTTCTAAATGCAGCTTTATCTCTTTGGAGCCCGCATGATACACAGATGGCTGGTTACCAGGATGTTGCCAAATACAGGGTCTGCCAAGCCCGTTTGGTTAAACCAACGAAAATCACTTCTGTGCAGCTGGGGGCCACTGAAGGGCTCAGGAAATTTCTCAGTTGTTTTAAGCAGATGAGGCCCTCTTGCCATCCCTAGCCCATGCCCGCCCCACAAACTGAGTTTCTTTCCCTCTTGAATCCATAAAAAGTAAATGAGGTAGGCAAGATGATTTCAGGTGGACAAGTGCTTTTTATTTTAATTGCTATTTTAAAAAAATGAGTTCTGCCAAGTGATTCTGGTTTTCCGTGTATGATGGTTACATAACATTTTTAAAAAGTAAATTTGCTTAAGTAAAAAATTGTGATCAATTTAAAGAAAAGTGTTAAGAAAAGTAGCAGTCTGGTGGTACATGGATCTGGGAGAGAATTGAGAAGATGATGTGGAAATGCCTGGAGTTTGGGGAGCGCTGTTGGAAGGAAGGGGGCATGTTTCTCATGCGTTCAAGTGGGACCAGCGTCCTGGGGTGGTTGAAGGCTGAATGGTTGTAGCAAGCCATCTATCTTCCTTCCTTCCTTCCTTCCTTCCTTCCTTCCTTCCTTCCTTCCTTTTTCTTTCTTTCTTTCTTTCTTTCTTTCTTTCTTTCTTTCTTTCTTTCTTTCTTTCTTTCTATTTCTCTCTTTCTTTCTTTCTCTCTTTCTTTCTTTCTTATTATTTAAAAAAATTTTTAGTGTTTATTTATTTTTGAAAGAGAATGAGTGAGGAGAGGAGCAGAGTGAGAGGGAGACACAGAATCTGAAGAAGGCTCCAGGCTCTGAGCTGTCAGCACAGAGCCCGACCCAGGGCTCGAACCCATGAACTGTGAGATTATGACCTGGCCAAAGTCAGAGACGCTCAACCGACTCCAGGTGCCCCAAGCTCACATCTTTTGAGGCTTACTGTTTGCTGAGGTTACATACCTGTCTGAATTCTACAAGTTATTATCTTTACTTTCTAGTAGAGGGACAGAGGCTCAGAGTTTGGGGTGCGTGCTGGGGCCAGAATCAGAGGTGGAGGAAGAGGGATTTTAGCCCCGGTCTGGCGAGGGCCAGAGGCTGTGCTGCTGTTGCATTCTTTGGAACCTGGGATACGCAGCAGTGTGGTGCCTGGCTTCTGAGAGGTGCCTAACGCCGCTGCTGTGGCTGCTGTTACTATGAATGTACAGGAGTGTAACATGCATACGGTAAGTGTGTGAATCTCAGGGCACGGCTCAGTTACTTTCCACATATGTATTCACCTGTGGAGGTAGCACCCATGTGAAGACGTAGAACCTTCCTGCACCCCAGCAGGCTCCTTCTTGCCTCCCCACAGTCCAGTTATAATCAGTGTGGAGTCAGGCCACGTTGTGTGTGGGATGCCTGGGTAGCCGTGACACCCAGAATAAAGGGAAGAGCGTATTGGGGATTTCACGAGTTGGGATTTCTAAGCGGGGCGGCCTGGTTCAGTCCTCAAGAAGAAGGTGTCAGAGAATCCACTCTAATTTCTGAGGGTGAGTAAGCTTGGTTCCCCTGCCTCCTCTCCTAGACACAGTCAGTGGGGAAGCTGGAGCCGATGCCGCGTTTATTCACTGCCCTTGGAGCAAGGGTGGGTTGAAAAATTGTCACTTGCTTTTAAGCTTATCAGTTATGAACACACTGTTTCATGAAGGCTGGAACCCCAGCCAAGTCCTTCCCGGAGCCCGGGGGGTGGGGTGGTGGTGGTGGTGGTGGTGGTGGTGGTGGTGGGGCGACCCTGTCAGGCCTCAGGGTTAGTCCACTTCTGCAAAGGCAGGAGGGAGCTGCTCTTCTGATTAGACGCCCCCTACCCTGCTTTTCTGTTTCTTTACTGTGAAGATCATTCCCAGCCACACTGAACGTGTGTGGTAGAGTCACAGGGCTGTTGTCATATGTTGTTGTAAGTGCTTACTCTTGGGTGTGACGACTTGAAACGGCCCGCACACAAGGCACTGCTCTCACCCTCTTACAGGACAGACCCCTCCGAAGGGTGGAGGCAGGCCCTCCCCTCATCCCTCACTGTCACCTGCTACACCCCCACATTGTCTTGTCTGCAGGAGCCCGACAGCAGCACCCGACACCGGGAAGTTTGCCAGGTGTCTGAGGCAGGGGTTGGGAAATGGCCTCTGCAGATTCCTCGAATCTTCATGAAGCCTCTACTGTGTGCCCGACAGTGTTCTCGATGCTGGGGACATAGCAGGGCACCACACAGCTGCAAAGCCCCGCCCATTCTCGAGGGGCTTTGTTAGATCCACGTGTGTTTTTCCCTTTGAAGCTGATATTTTAAAATTGGAAGGTTCTCTGTTGCAAATATGTTTTTCGGTCTTCTCTGGAGAAATCAGAAGCTTTCGCAACATTGGTGGGCCTGCCTCCCTGCATCACAGCCGAACTGCCAGCAGCCCACTCAGCACAGGGATGGTCCCTTTCTGCTCACTTTTGCACACATCCCTGGCCGCCCCTGGCCGCACCTGTGCCACCTCCTCCACCCCGAGGGATTGGATGTAGAGTGGGGGAAGCAGGAGGCTCAAGGAGGGGAGCTCCAGATGTAACCAACCGAAGGCTGTGGCTGGGGGCCACTTCTGGGCCCTGCATGCCCTTGAGCTTCCTTTGTTTGAGGCAGGTCCGTTGTGATTGGAAATGAGGGGTCTCTGCAGGAGATGGGCTGCAGAATGGCCATTGTTTGTCTCTAGATGTTCTTCCCCCCTTTTCTCCCCAGTTACCCCCAAATAAAATGACAGAAATTATGGGAGGCTATGTACTGCAGTATAAAAACTCAGGAAGCCTAAGAGAAGGGACTGGGCCGGGAGCTCCCGTGGCCTCCACCCTGGGTGTGGCATGAGGCTGCCACTTCAGGCCCACTTGTCTCATTTCATTCTCTGCAACACGCTTATTATCATCTTCTCCGTTTTCATAGAGGAGAAAGCTGAGGTTCAAAAGGGGTGACATTTCCAGTGTCGCTCAGCTCATACAGCAGAGCTGGGATTCCAGTCCAAAACTGCCTGATGCCAAATTCTATGCCTTTTCTCCTGTCACCAGTTTCATGGTAACCCTGGCTGAGTTACTTGACCTCTCCGCCCTTGACTTTCACAGTCTATGAAATGGATGGCGATGCAGCTCAGATGTATGAAATGCACTCCAGGTGCATGAAAAACACTTCAAAACATTAAGAACTGTAGCACCCTCACGCATTCTCATTATTTTTTAAGGAAGAGGCTAAATTCTCTCAGGCAGCTGGGCTCCTTTTGAATACTGGGCCTGAGCTGGGGCAAGGGAAGGGGCAGTGGAGCCTCGAGCGGGGGGGGGAAGTCTGATCTATGAGGCTTTAGATAAGCTGAAAGGGCTCCTGGTTGCTGTCCTCACTAATTAGAACAGAAATTCCTGCTTCTCTATGAGAAAGGGAACATCTGGGCTGGAGCCCGGGTTACCTGTGCCATCAGTATCTTAATAGAACATTTAATTAATTAATTAGTTAATTTAAATAAAAAATTTGTAAATGTTTTTATTTATTTCTGAGAGAGAGAGAAACAGCATGAGCAGGGGAGGGGCAGAGAGAGAGGGAAACACAGAATCCGAAGACAGGCTCCAGGCTCTGAGCTGTCAGCGCAGCTGACACAGCCTGACGTGGGGCTCGAACCCAGCTTAGGAGATCATGACTTGAGCTGAAGTCGGACACTTAACCGACTGAGCCACCCCAGAACATTTA
This sequence comes from Proteles cristata cristata, assembly GCA_017311185.1. Lineage (NCBI taxonomy): Eukaryota > Metazoa > Chordata > Mammalia > Carnivora > Hyaenidae > Proteles > Proteles cristata. The sequence continues at coordinate 715,061 of JAESUZ010002578.1, forward strand.
TTTTAATAAGATTTAATCTTGAGATGCAAAGACAGAAACAGGGTATAAAGCAAAAGGTAACGAAAACAGGCTGCCTGAAAACTAGATCTCCAAATATGCCAGGAAGGGCTTTTGAATGTGACTTCAGCAAAGGCCAGTTATCGATAGCTGAGAAGGTCCCCCAAGGGCATGGCCATGTAGAGGCAGGACATAGCCGTGGCGCAAGCGATGGGAGCAGGGACACCTGGCTTCCACATTGTAGCTCCCCTGACCCTCCTCTCCCTTTTCTGGAAAGTGCCCCTACCCCCCTCTGCAGCATTCACCCTGTCTTTCTCCTGCATGAATGCAGATACAGGCAGCAGTCCTGATTATAAGTGGATTGTGTTCCAAACATGCATTTGTGCAGTTTCCCGTCACTTCCATCAGTGTTTGTGGAAGGCCAGGTGTGTACCAGCACTGGACAACAGGCTCTAGGAGGAGAATATGACAGTCTCCCTGCCATAAGCTGCTGGTGCTCCAAGGTGAGAACCCCATACAGAAGATGGATGGTGACCTCCATCCTGGAGGTCAAAAGAAGGAGGGACCACCCAAGGAAGGCTTCATGGAGTTGGTGGCATTTGCAGTGGGCCATGGAGACTGGACAAAAATTCCTGAAGGGGGAGATGGAGTAGGGAAGTACATGCTAGTTAAGTGGACCAGGGCACGCAAGGAACGGAGTTAGGGAGAGCAGGGGACACGTTCAGAACTCAGTTGGACCGTAGTGCGGATTTCACGCCAGGCAATAGTGGGAAATGAGGCTGTCAGGGTCACCTGAGGCCATTTTTGTTGGTGCTAAATGCGAAGGAGTGAAGAGCAGGTTAGGCTTTTCTGTTCCTTGCCTCCCCAAACTCACAAGGCAGTTTGGTGCCCTCTTAGAGAAACAGAATTAGCATGACAGTTGAAATGGAGCTCTGCAACTTTTGTTTTACTGTAATTCTATTTATTGGGGCTTGGGGCTAGAGGGTCTTCATGTTGGAGGAGTGGTGGGGGGTTCCCCTCAGACGACTCTTGATTGGCAGTTTAGCTAAATGAGTCCGGAATTGTTTGGTTGCAAGTGACAGACCCCAATCCTAATTAACTTAAAGAAAAAGAGAAATGTATTGGTTTAGGTAACTGGAAGGTTCAAGGGGGGACAGGTTCAGGCATGGCTGGATCCAGGGCTAGAATGGTATTCTGGACACTGGTTCTCTCTCCCCGTCTCTAAGCTATGGTTTCTTTTGGGTTGGGTTCACCCTCAGGTTATCCACAGAGAAAGATGATGGCTACTCCAGGCTTACATTCTGCCGGTGTAGCAACGCCAAGCAACAGGAAGAGCGAGTGTGTTTTCTAATAATTTTTGTGGGAGTCCCAGTGATGACTCATACTGAACATAGTGGGTCACATGCCCATCTCTTAACTTTGGCCAGAGGGATGACATACACCGATTAACTGGGTCTAGATGTTGTGTGTTGTACCCCTTCCTGGTTCTAAAGATGGAGGGGCGGGTCACCTAAGGTATTTGGTGTGTTGCTGTCAGGAGACCAGGGAGTGGAAGCTGGACAGGAGAAAACGGCAGCTGTGTGCTCCCCTGGCCCTGGTGGCTTCATTGGTGTTGGTCTCTGTTCAGTCTTGTCTACTTTGCTGGTGGCTGCAGATGCTGGTACTCTCCCAGATGCAGAGACGCCCCCCTCTGCCTCTGCTGGGTGAGGCCTTCTCTCTTCTTCTCCGATGCAGCATATTGGATCCCTCAGTCGTAGTAAACACACTCCTGGGGACCCCCTTTCCCAGAGTCTGTCCTGGACATTGGGGCAGTCAGCTGTGTGACTGTGTCCCACCCTGCTCAGTCTGTGCCCTCAGCTCTGGGGTTCAGTGGTACTTCCCCATCCTCCTTTGCTGGTGCTCTGTGGGGGTTCTTTGCCTCTCCACCCAGAAAGTCTGGATTCCTTCCATTTAGATTGCCACTTCCTGTGTCCACCTAGCCAGTGGGTCACAAGGTCCTGTCTGAGAGTGGGGCAGACTGCATGATCCCTCCCTCTGCCGGAAGCCCAGGCCCAGCAGAGATCTCAGGGGCATGAGAGGTGGGGGCCCCTAGATAACAGGGACGTAACTGCAGTAGGGCAGAGGGGCAGCCTGAAGCCTTCCAGAAAAACCCAGGGGAAGTAGCACCACATGTGATCCTGAATGGACATGGTGTTCCAGCAGTGGCCTTCAGTTTCCCTATCTGTGAAATGGGACTAGATTTAAAGAATGAATGATTTTCACTTGTTCTTTCACTGGAATTATTTGTATAAACAAAACTCTTATTCAGCAATTCCACTCCTAGGTACATAGGCCCAAAAGGACCAAAAGCAGGGACCCCAACAGATATCTGCACACCCACGTTTATAGCAATATTATTCAGAACAGCCCAAAGTGGACACGACTCAAGTGTCCTTCAGCAGGTGACTGGATAAAGAAAATGTGGTGTATCCATACAAAATAGTACTGAGTCATAAAGTGGAATGGAATTCCGATACAGCGTGGATGAACCTGAACGCGGTGTGCTAAGGGATAAGCCAGACACACAGAAGGACAGGAATGTGCCTGGTCTCACATATGGAAGGTACTTAGAATAGGGAAAGGCAGATAGCCAGGTAGCCAGAATGGAGTGAACAGGGTTTGGGGGTGGGGGGGTGGGGATGAGTTGTTGCTCAGTGGAGCAGAGTATCTGGGATGACAGAAGAGATTCTGGAAATGGACAGCTGTGAAGGTTGCATAAGGCTGAAAGCCTCGGGATGGCACACTTGAAAATGGCTGAGGTGGTAAGAGAGCAGACATCTTATTCAGACCCTCATGCGGAAGAACAGGTAAGAGTGTTTCTCTGGTTGAGGATGGGCTGAGCAGGTGGGGGGAGCTCTCATCCAGTCTCCATGGACATGGAGATGCATTTGGGGCCAGAGTGCTTTGGGGAAGCCACAGCCCGCCCTTCTCTACAGGTTCTGAAGTTGACGGCCCCCAAGGCCTCTGTCCTGTCCAAGCCCACCCCCTTCCTCCAGTGGTCTTATGTTGATGGGAAAGTCGGCTCAGGGAGAAGGCTCTGGAGCCACCTTGGGTGAGCTCACCTTTTGTCCCAGCATTTTCCTTTCCTGCAGCTGTGGACTCCTGGACAGGCGTTTGCCAGTGCCTTATGGGGCTCTCATTGGAGGCCAAGGGGACTGGTAGTGGATGGGTGGGGACTTCCAGGGCTCAGCATGGGTTCCAACAGGAGTGTGGAGAGAGGAGTCTTGGCTCTGAGCTGACGTTGGGCATGGATCAGAGCCTGTGGCCACACAACAGAAGGCTTGGGTTTGGTACCCGCAACATGGATGCCTTCGGTGACTCTCAGCCAGCCCAGAGATGGACAGCAGCCACTCCAGGGGGTGCTGTGCATGGAGAGCAGGCTTCAGGGGTGAACATCTCTGCCGTTCCTGACCATCACACAGGCTTTGAACCTTCTTCTGAGCGTTTCCTGGGCTGCTTCTTGCCAATCTGATTTTTTAAAAAGAAATGTTTATTATATTTTTAAAATCCATGTTCCTTGCAGAAAATTTGGAAAACAGAAAAGTACAAAGACTAAAATAAAAATCATCTGCAATCCCAGATGGGGGATTGCAGAGATAACCACTATTAACATTTAATATATTTTTTTTTCTGGTCTTTTCTTCCCTCTAAACACATATCCTCCCACACAATGTATTTACATCTGCATCTACATCTGTTTCTATATATTATAACAAAATAGGGATTATACTTTAGATATAGTGTATTAGTCAGGACTCTTGGGGACAAGTGTCAGAAGCCCAGGTGGAATTAAACAAAATGGGGGGAGGTATTGGCTGTCCTAACCCATCTATAGAAAGGGCTGGGCCTCAGGAACAGCTGGATCCAGGACCTTGAGCAATCTCTCTTCCTCTCTGTCTCTTGTGTCTGTGTTTCTCTTTGTGTTGGCTTCATTCTCATGGGCCATCTCTACTTCTGATGTGGAAACCATGGTTACAGACCACTGTGGGCTTAACATTTTTATGCTTTTCCTCCAGAGAGGGAAAAAAAATATATCTCCTTTCCACCAGCTCCATTTAGACAAACCCCAAGGATTTCCAACTGGTTTGGATCACATGTCCATCTGCATTCATCCCTACATGAGGGTTGGGGTGGGGATTTCTGCGTGGCCCAGGCTGAGTCAGGGCTTATCCCTGTGGCCGGTGTTGGTGTTGTGACTGTAAGAGTCCCTTCCATTGGGAGAGGAGCAGATCCCTAAAGTAAAAGTGGGGAGTTCCATTATCAGATGAAGGGGTAGAGTGAGTTGGGCTAGGCAACCATAGACAGAAGTTGCTTTGGCATTGGTTGCAGCCCTGGGGGGCTAGCACAGTGTTTTGAGTGGGCACATGGGCCCTCATTCTCATACCAGTTTAACAAAAGATCGATTAATAGCATCCCATGAGCAGTGCAGTTTGGCAACAACCATCACCATTATGCATATCTATAGCCCCTTCGACCCAGGGAAACCCCTTTGAGAATCGATCCCACATCTGTAGTTCCACATATGTGGAACGATACACTACAAGGTCATTCACTGCAACATTGTTTGAGACAGCAAAGTGCTGGAAACCACCGAATGCCTATCAGTAGAGAACTGGGCACCTGGATTCATGCCCTGGAATGCCGTGTGACTTAAAAAGGAATAGGGAAGCTTTCTATGGACCAACATAAACTTCTCCCAAGTTATTTTGAGTAAAGAAAGCAAGGTGCAGGATGGAATGTACGATGTATACTGGGTTTGGTTTTTTTTTTTTTTTGGTATAAAAAAAGGGGGAAATAGGACTCCATCTTTGTGTTGGCTTATGTTTGCATAAAGAAACTGCAGAAGGGTATGTAACAACCATTTCATGAGGTGGCTGGGGAGCTGCACAGACTGGGACAGGATAAGACAATGCCTTTCACTGTTTACTGTGTACACGCACACACACACGCACATATATGCACATATATATATATGTTTAAACATATACATTTAAAATGTTTATTTTGAGAGACAGAGAGAGAGAGAGGGAGTGAGCAGGGGAGGGGCAGAGACCGAGAGAGACAGAGAATCCCAAGTAGGCTCCACACTGTCAGCACAGAGCCCGATGGTGGAACTTGAACTCACGAACTGTGAGATCATGACCTGAGGTGAAATCAAGTATCTGACGCTAAACCAACGGAGCCACCCAGGCGCTCCTCACCATATACCTTCTAATACATTTTGGCTTTTGAACTACATTATTGTATTATTAAAAAATCCACAGATCGTTTCCTTTTGGAGTGATAAACAAGTTCGGGAGCCAGAAGTCCTCTGTCAGTGTGTGTTGCACACGGTGCCAATGTACCTGAAGCTGCTGAATTGTATTCTTAAAAAAATTTTTTTTAAGTGTTTTTTTTTTTTGAGAGAGGGAGAGAGAGAGAGAGAGACAGAGTGTGAGAGGGGGAGGGGAAGAGAGAGAGGGAGACAGAGGATCTGAAGCAGGCTCCAAGATCAGAGCTGTCAGCACAGAGCCCGATGTGGGGTTGAACCCAGGAACTGTGAGATCATGACCTGAGCCAAAGTCAGACGCTTAACCGACTGAGCTGCCCAGGTGCCCCTGAACTGTATTCTTTAAAATGGTCAAGGTAGTAAATTTTGTGTATGTTTTACCACCATTTTAAGAGTGAAAAAAAGTCAGCAGACTGAAAAAAAAAAGTCGAAAAACCAAAAAATAACCAAGCAGAAAAACCCCATGGAGTGTGAGCTCTGGAGTCAAGTGACCTGGGTTCAAATCCTGCCTTTGCTACTTTGTAGCCCTGGGACTGTGCACCAGTTGTTTAATTTCTCAGCGAATCAGGATAGTCATTTGGAAGTGGGGGTAATAAAAGAATCTGTATTCTGAGGGCGAATGAGAGGTTGGGTGCCTAGGAAACGTGGGTCTTCCTGTGAGTTTAGTTCCGCAGGAGGGGGAGGGCCACAGGAGCGCTGCCACCTCCCCTCTTGTCGGGACATTTGCATTTTAATAAGACTGAAAACATTCTAGACTCAAAGGGAGGAATGGTCGGAATTTCAGAAAAATTTATAGCTCCTATCTGGGGACAATGAGGTCTTGTCATTTCCCTGGGAGAGTTTAACTTTCCCCTTGATTTCCCCGTTGGCGCCCAGGTGGTTGAGTTGGAAGCTGGAGAACAAATGACCTGCCCGTGCAAAGGGGGTGAGCTAGCAAAACATGGAAAGAGCCTAAGTGTCCATCAAGGGACGAATGGATCAAGAAGATGTGGTTCACCTATACAATGGAATACTCTATGGCAATGAGAAAGAATGAAATCTGGCCATGTGTAGCAATGTGGATGGAGCTTGAGGGTGTTATGCTGAGCGAAATAAGTCAGGCAGAGGACAGATACCATATGTTTGCACATATAGGTGGATTAGGAGGAATTTAAAGGAGGACCATGGGGGAGAAGAAAGGGGAAAATAGTTGGGGAGAGGGAGGGAGGCAAACAATGAGAGACTCTCGAATGCTGAGAACAAACCGAGGACTGATGGTGGGGGGGGGGAGGGAAAGGGAGGTGATGGGCATGGAGGAGGGCACTTATTGGGATGAGCACTGGGTGTTGTATGGAAACCAACTTGACAATGAACTATTTAAGGAAAAAAAGGGGGATGAGCTAGGAGAAGGGAGAAAGGGCAGCCCAGGATCAGACCTGAGATGGACAGAGTCTGAGGTTAACTGAGAGGTCCAAGCGTGAAGGTTTGAAACTAGAGAAAGTGAGGCAGTCATCGCAGACAAATGAGCCCCATCAGCCCCTTATCCACCTCCAGCTACTGCTCTCTCCGCTCTCCTTTACAGCAGAGCTTCTAGAAGACCACCTCTGGCTTTTCTCTGCACCCTCCATGCAGCTGCCTTTTTGCCCTCAGCTTAGAGTCATTTGACACAGCTAAGGGGTCCCTCCTTAGAATGCTTTCTCCGTTGTGCTGGTGAAAAGCTCGCCCTCTCACTTTCCCTCTGTCTCCAGGCAAGTCCAACTCCTCCTCCTTCCCTGGCTTCCACGCACTGTGCCCAGGCAGCTTCCTCGTGTCTTCCTCAGTGGTGTCGGAAAGTCATTCCAGATGTAGCCGGTCCACAGTGAAATTCCTGCTCTCTCTCCAGCCCCCTCCTCATCCCTCCAGTAGCCCTCACCATCTCACTTGCTCAGCCTAAGTTCTTGGCCTCAGCCTCGACTTCTCCGTATTGTTCTTGTTGCCCACATCCAGTCTGTCAGCAAATCCTGTTGGCTCTGCCTTCATATTCGTTCATATTCATTCAGTCCATCTCTGTGACTGTCAGTGCAGTCCAGCCCGTCAGCATCTCTTGCCCTGGCTTACTCAGGTGACTTGGTATTTTTTCATTTGTATTTGTTTATTTTTAAAGTTTATTCATTTATTTTGAGAGGGACGGAGAACAAAAGCAGGAGAGGGGCAGAGAAGGGGAGAGAAAGAATCCCAGGCAGGCTCCACGCTGCCAGCACAGAGCCCGATGAGGGACCCGTGAGATCATAACGTGAGCCTAAATCAAGAGTCAGATGCTTCACTGTCTGAGCAACCCAGATGCCTCGAGGTGACTTTTTCACTGGCCTCCCTGCTGCCACCTTTTGCCCCCTTACGGTTCTCAACACTGTGGCCGAATGATCCTTTGAATCTGTAAGTCGGATCACATCTCTATTCTGCTTACAACTCTGCCTTCTATGGCTTCCTGTTTCCTAATAGAAGAAGCCAAAGTTCTTATCATGGCCACAGACCCTTACATGATCTGCTCTCTGTGATTTCTTTCTCCCTCCCTCCCTCTCTCCCTCCCTTCCTTCCTCCTTCCTTCCCTCCCTTCCTCCCTTCCTTCTTCCCCATGATTTGTCTGCCCTCAGCCCGTGTTCTTTATTCTTTGCTCTGTCTGCACTGGCCTTTGTGACTTCTTCACTATAAGGTATGCTTCTACTTAAGGACCGTTGCCCTTGCTGTTCCTTCTACCTGCAGTGCTTTTCCCTAGATGCCCTCACCACTTGCTTCCTCACTGCCTTCAAGTCATCTCTCAAATGTCATCTTCTCATTGAGGCCTTCTCTGATGACCCTGTTGAAATTTGCAAACCATTCTCTGCCTTATTCTTCATAGCATTTGTCAGTATTGGATACATCTCGTATTTATTTTTTTTTAATTTTTTAAAATGTTTTTTTATTTATTTCTGAGAAAGAGAGCGAGACAGCGTGAGCAGGGGAGGGGCAGAGAGAGAGGGAAACAGAATCTGAAGCAGCTCCAGGCTCTGAGCTGTCAGCACAGAATCCGACGTGGGGCTCGAACCCACAAACCGTGATATCATGACCGGAGCCAAAGCTGGACGCTTAACCGACTGAGCCCCCCAGGTGCCCCTAGATACACCTCATATTTAAACTTTTTACATTATTAGGTGTTGATTATCTCTTTCCTCCACGAGAATATGAGCTCCAGGAAGGCAGAGGTTTTTCTTGGTTTTGTTCATTGTTCTCAGTGGCCTGGAATAGTGCCTGGTACATAGAAGATGCTCAATAAGAATGAACGAATCAAATTTGGTTTTCATAGGGAGGGTAACAGGATGACATTTCAAGGCTTTATGTGGCGGGCACGTATGATCAGGTTTACATTTTGAAGGTCACTGGAGCTCCTGGGGAGAAATTATTGGAGGGGGACAAGAGTGGGCTTGTAGAGACTGGTTAGGAAGATGTCATTGGCTTCTGATGATGGTGGGAGATGGAGGGACATCAGTGGGTCCAGGAGAAATGAAGTAGGCAGAATGAAGGGACCATTGATTGTTTGAGCTGTGCTTCTCAAACTTTACTGTGTGCGCACGTCACCTTGGCCATCTTGTCAAATGCACATTCCCATTGGCGGGTCTGGAGTGGGCCCAAAAAACTGCATTTAGACCAGCTTCCAGGGGATGCCCCTGTTGCCGCTCCATGACACAGCTTGAGTAGTAGGGGCTGGATGTCAGGCATAAGGCAGGAGGAAGCATCAGGGGTGCTCAGCGCCTTTATTTGGGAGACAGAACTTGGGAGGAAGAATGGTTTGAGGGAAAGGAGGTCCCTTCTGGGCATGTTGATTTGGAGGTGCTATGAGATCCCAAGTGGAGATCTCCCCCTCCCCCCATAGGCAGTGGGGTCTGAAGCTGACAGGAGAGGCCTGAGCAGGAGACAGACAATGGGGGGTCCTCACAGGGATGGCAGACACAACCCCGCTGTGGGCGAGATTGGGCAGGGACAGGGTGCATTGAGGGTGGTCAGGGCTGTGGGGACCCCTACCCTCTGGAAATTGTATTACTGCCGTGAAAGATGGATTGCCAAGGCAAGGGCATTGGTTAAGATACCTAATGGGACGTGGGGCAGATGTCTTCACTAGGTTCATTCAATACTGTTCTGACCTTGGGGATTTAATAGCCCCACAAAGAAAATGAGCAGGAGCCTTTTTCCTGAAGGCAGTGGCCAGCCCAGGGCACATGAAGGAAGCCAGACAGCTCTGGTTGTCAAGGAGGAGGGACGACATCCTCCCGTTTCGGTGCAGCTGTCCTGATGGGCCTGTCCTGGAACATTTGGGTGCTCTGCCGCCTTGGACCCCCAGTGTGGACTCCGGCGAACCTGGTCTCAGCTCCCACTTCCCAGGCGAACTTGGGCAAGGCACATCACCTCTCTGGGCCCGCATGACGGTACTGATAGCTGTGGTTGAGAGGGTCAGTGAGATGTTGTGTATAACATGCTGGACCCAGAGGCTACAAGGTTGTAACAGTTCTCTCCAGAGGTGCGCACGGTCAGGATGGGCACTGGCCTTGCCCACGCCCCTCTCCCCACTCCCCCGTATGCGCCTGGCTTGGCCCCACCTCCAAACACTTCTCACGATGATGGTCCTGCTTCCTCTTCCCGCCCTCTCTTGGGCTTGAGCCCTCTCCCTCCATTTAGATCAGTCCTCATGATCTCTCTTGCTCTGAATCACACCCCTGCTGGTGCCCATACGTTCGGGCTGGTCTCTCATCCATTTACTTTTCCGTTCTGAGCCTGGCTGTAAACTCCCTGGGGGTGGTGTCCATCTGTTCGTCCAGTCCCCCGTTGCACTTCTGTCCTTGAGGCTGGGGAGGTGCTGAGGACGCAGTGGGGATGGGGCAGGCCTGATCCCTGCCCTTATGGAGCACTTCGTCGGGAGGGGAAGAGAGGGATCCAGCAGGTGGTTGTAGTGGAGGGGCTGGGTGCTATGTCACAGGAGGCTGTACCGCAGCAGCAGACGGCACAGGGGTCCCGACCCAGAGTGGGCACACCATCTCCAGGAAGGAACATTCTAGCAGGGACCCAGGGGATTAACAGGACCCAGGTAGACAAAGTCTGGAGAGGGGCTGTGGGCAAGGAGAAGGGTCTGGACAGAGGGCTCTGGTGTGAGTGACAGGTGGCTCAGCGGACAAGCGGATGGGTTTTGTGGGCAGGGGGGCAGGTGAGGAGCGGACGTGAGAGGGATGAAATGAGGCTGGGTGGGCCCAAGACAAGGGGCCCTTGAGGGCATGTTAAAGAGTTGGGTTTGGTCCTAATGATGGAGGGGAGCCATTGAAAAGAGGGCGCCATCATTTACTTTGCACTCATCTTCCACTTTCATTTCCTTTTTTTTTTTTTTGTGGTGAATACACATAACGCTTACAGTTTTAGCCATTTGGATGTGTACAGTTTGGTGGCATTAGGTTACTCACAGTGCTGTGTAGCTATTGCCACCGTTATTCTCCAGAACTTTTTTTTTTTTTTATCAACAAACAGAACGTCTGTCCCCAGTTGCAGTCTCTCCCTTTCCCTTCCACCTCCTAACCACCCACCAATCTGCCCTCTGTCTCCGGATTTGCTTATTTTGGACATTTCATTTAGATGCAATCCTATAATATGTGGTCTCCTGTGACTAATTCTCTCACCTGACATCCTGTTTTCTCCGTCTTAAAGCCTATGTTAGTACATCGTTCCTTTAAAAAAGTTTTTTTTAAGTTTATTTATTTCGAGAGAGAGAGAGCACACAAACAGGGGAGAGGCAGAGAGAGAGGGAGAGAGAGGATCGCAAGCAGGCTCTGCACTGTCAGCACAGAGCCCAAAGTGGGGCTCGATCTCACGACCACACAATCACCACCTGACCCAGCATCAAGAGTCAGATGCTCAACCAACTGAGGTACCCAGGCACCCCAGTATATTATTCCTTTTAAAGGCTCATTATAATATTGTCTTTTTAAAGGACATAGCATATTTTATTTATCTGTTCATCTGTGGATAGCCATTTGGATTATCTTCACATTTTGGCTATTGTGAGTAGTGTTACTGTGAGCATTTGTGCACAAGTTTTTGTCTGAACCTGTGTTTTCGGTTCTTTGGGACATATTCCTAGGAATGGAATTGCTGGGTCGTGTGCTGACTCTGTGTTTAGCTTTTGAAGGATATGCTGCCAGTCGTTTTCCAAAGAACCTGCACGGTTACACATTCCTGCCAGCTTTGTACAGCGTTCTGGTTTTTCCACATCCTTGCTAACACTTGATTTAAAAAAAATTATGGTTATCCTGGTGGGTGTGATCAGCTTTTCACTTTACAAAGATCCCGGTGTCTGGAGAGTAGATTGAGGGGTGCAGTGGATGGAGATGAGTTAGGATGGGGGTGGCCATTGTCCAGGTGAGAGATTGATAGGTGACAGTGGGGTGGAGAGAATAGAATCAATTTGGGAGGTGCTGAGGACTTAGTGAGGCACTGGAGGCCTTGGGTGGGGAAGAGGGGGCTCAAGCATGACTTACATCATATCCCTGGAGGCTGGCACTGTGTTGGCACATAGTGGGTACTTTATAAATACTCACCCAACACTCGATTCCCAAGGAAGAGAAATGGGGCCTTTGAAGGTCTTTGTGCTCTTACGGATGGCCCTTCCCATGACTGCCTGAAAGTGTTCTTGGTCTTCGAGGGGAGGGTGAAGAGAGGTCTCGGGCAGCCCCTCTTCGGAGGGAGGCTCAGGATTACAGAGCCCCCCGATCAGGACCACCCACATCCTTCTTCGTTTCCAGGTCTCCAGCTTCAGGAGACCACGTGGGTGGGGCTGGGGAGCTGGAGAGAATGGCTTTTTGGGGGAGGGTGTGAATCTGTGGGGGGTCATTTAGGACTGGATTGGCACCTCTGAGGACATTGAGTCTTTTCTGGGGTCCCAAGCCTCGGGGTAAAGCGCTTCCTGCTTATAGGCCATGCCGTGTGAAATTCCCCACTGCTCCTCCAGGGACACCCAGGGAGAGCTCGTAGGTTTTCTCCCCTCTTGAGGCTTCCGTCAGGTTCTGGAGGACCCAGAAAGACCTGACCAAGCCCTTATTGCTATTCTCGTTGACGTTCCTGCCCCAGGCCCTGCCTCTGGGTGCTACCTGACCTGCTGGGGCTTCTCCAGCTCTGTGGCCTTTTAATGATGGATTTTGGCCTAGATAGGGAGGGAAGTGTCTTTCGATCTAAAAGCTTAAAGAAGCTTCCCTTTTTTTCTCTCTCTCCCCCCTCTTCTCTCTTTTCTCTCTCCCTGTTCATCCTCTGCTCCTCTGCCTGGCTCCCCACCCCCAATCCCCTTCTGCAAATCTGTAAAACAAACAGGTTAAAAAAAAAATCCCATTCATCTATTCCATGTGCAGCTCAAAGCAGGAGAAAGCTGCCGCCTCCCTCGGGAGCCAGCTTTTGAGCTTTGGGCATAAGCTGTTTGTGCGGTTGGGACAACTGGCGGAGAGATCCAGGGCACTGCCATGTGGCCCCCGGCCTTGTCGGTCAGGCCTCAGAGGCTGTGGCCCAGATAGGTGGGTGGGTGGCTCTGTGCTCACCTTCTGGTCCAGAGGGGGACCAAGAAAGGACAGGCAGGCTGCTGCAGCACCTCCCCCCTCCCCCCCGCCTGGGTGGCCTGTTGGCTTCTTGGCAGACTGGACCTCTGACTGCTCTCCCCTCTCCAGGGAGAGCGTGGGGACTGGAGGGCAGGATTGCTGGGGAGGGCCACCTCCACCCCATGGCTCATTGTGTTCCCCGCAACAGCAGCAGGAGCTACCCAAACAAGCACATGGCCATGTCCTTGGCTTGGTCGGAGGGGAATTTAGTGTTCAGCACCATGGGAGGTGTAGGGGGACGTAAGGAGCACGCTGGGTGTCCTCAGAAGCTTGGAGTTTGCACCGCCAGTGAGAATTCTGCTCATAGGGCTGGACCCTGACGAACAGGGAAGATGAAGTTCAGCGAGGTCCATGCTTTGCTGCCCGAGGGCGGAGGGAGCGGTGTGGGGCAGAGGGGCTGCAGCTGTCTGTGCTTTTGTTGGGCCTGCTCATTCACTCGCTGCGTGAATGGGATAGCTTGGACCGCAGATCATGGAGTCAGACTTCTTGAGTTTAGAGTTCTGGGCTCCCTCCAGGAAGTAGCTGTGTTTCCTAAACCCCAGCTGACTCACGTATGTAGAAGATGAAAACATCTCCTTGTCCTGATCATGTTCACAGAACTGTGCTTGACAGAGAAGGTGATGAGAAGCCTCATCAGTGTAATTATTATGCAAATGTAAGGTCTTATTATTTGAAGGCCTACAGTGAAGGAATGCAGCCTTGGGCCCCATGGGCTATTCAGAGATGGCTGGCGGGGGGCCCTGCCTTCAGAACACGTATAGCCGGCCTGCAACTAGACACATTTTATGGAGGATCTGGCTGGAAGGTTCTCATCATGTTTTCTCATGGGGCACTGACCCAGCATGGCTCTCAAGCTCTTCAATTCATTCAACAGATAGTTACTGAGTGGCCACAGGAACGAGGCAATGTTTCGATGCACGCTGGAGGCCAGCAAGGGGCCCGGGTGCCCCCCAAGTCTTGAAGCTGTGCCTGGCTCCTCTGGTGGAAGGAGGCTCTATGTCCGCTACATCCCACTCCACGCTCTCAGGTTCTGAGTCCATGGGCTTCAGCAGTGCTCATTTGCTGGATGATTTTTGTGGCTGGCCTAGCTGTGGCCTCTTCCTGTTTGGTCTGGCCAGGGGGGGCAGAGAGTAGATCTGGGAGGGGGTGACAGAGGTCCTGGGCAGGGACCCTTAATTCTCAGCGGCCCCAGCTGCCTTTGGAGGCCGACTTCATGCCTCCTGGGGAGAATAATGCTATTTCCGTGGACAGACCCTTCCACTGTTACTGACGTTGATGCATCGGCTTGTCACTTAAGTGACCGGGGCAGCTGGAAATGATGCAGCAGGGGGCCACAGCAGCAGCCTCTCCTCAGCCCCGCTTCCCCATGGCAGGTGCCAGGGCTGCTCCCTGAGGCCTCATGGGTTCTGGCCTGATGGGTTGCAGGAAGCAGATGTGGCAAGCCCTTCCCCACACCCAGGCCACTTCATAGATGCCTCTGAATTCTTTGAATTTTTCCCCCCAATGAGTATGTGATGATATTTATAATAAAAATGCAAAATTCAGAAATAGAATGATGGCCTCTCACTCAGTGATACCCTTTTTTTAAAAAAATATTTATTTTTGAGAGAGTGCAAGTGGGGAAGGGGCAGAAAGAGGGGGACAGAGGTTCTGAAGTGGGCTCCATGCTTCCGTAGTGAGCCTGATGTGGGGCTCGAACCCATGCACTGCAAGATCATATCCTGAGCTAAAGTTAGACGCTCAACCAACTGAGCTGCTCAGGTGCCCCTCAATAATGTCCTTTGAAATAATCCAGGTTATTGTAGGTTATTTATATTTAAAAGATATTTCTGTAGGGAGTTAGCAGATGAAAAACAGCTTTCTCTTGAAAAAAAACTCAAGAACCGAAATAACTCCTGTCAGTCTCTTTTCCCAAGCAGCATATCTTCTGGGCATCATGTTGGTCTAGGAGGGAACCCTCAAGGCTCATGAACTACCCTTTTCCCAACAGAGTGTAGCCAATGATCTTAGCATCTGAGCTGCCGGCTCTCAGAGACCAGGGCTGCTGTGGTGGGGAGCCATTTAGAACTTGCCACCCAGGGTTCCTTAGAATTCTAGCTTTGCCATTTACTTGCTGTAGGACCTTCCACAAGTCACTTAGCCTCTCTAAGACTCAGTTTCTTTATGTGTAAAATGGGAGCATGGTTCTGTACCTCCCTCATGGGGTTGAAGAAAAGATTAAATGAAATAATGCTTGTCAGGAGCTTTACGTTATACTAAATGAATATCAGCTAGTATTATGATGAGGATGATGAATGATACTTTTATTATCTTTACCATCCACATCCAGAGGAGTAATCCAAGATCAAGGGAATGACATGAGCTTAGATCAATCTAGTGGGGAATGGGGTTAACTCTGCCTCTGCCTCTCGAGTAGGAAGTTGAGGTCAGGCAAAGCAACAGTCTGGTCTACTCAGACCACATTGCAGTGGAGGTACCACTGGCCCGTCCCGTGCTGCTCTGTTAGCCCTCCAGCTCTGAGGGTTTGTGAGATCCTCATTTTGCTTATTCACCGTTCATTCATCACGGTCACTGTGCTGGGGGCTGGCCTGGCAGGCAGGGTTCATGCCAGAGCCCAGGGAAGGGGCCTGGCCAGGGTCGGCCCATCAAGGCCCTCTGTTTTCACTGAGTCAGGAAGTGGGCCGGGCCAGGGGAGTGAGTTTCTGCTCATCGCTTGGAGATCTTGGTTATCCAGTGGTGCTCTGAGTTGCCAAGTCCTTTCTCTGAACCTTCTGGCCATACAGTACTGCCAGGGGCATGCCTGTTTTCCCGTGTGTTCCTGGGGAATGCGCAGTTATCCTGTCCTTCCGTCTTCCTGTCCCAGGGAAAGCCGCTGATGCTAGTAGGAGACAAGGGGGCTGGTATCACTGCTTTGGCTCATTGGCATTAGGCTCTGTAGGTTGGGTTGGCGCATGTTGGTGAGGTGAGATGGCAGCCCTGGCCCCCTGGGCTGAGTCAGCTATGCTTGGTTGCTTGGCTCCGGGTGGATGCCCCTTGCCCTGGCCATTCACCTCCATGTACCAAGGTCACCAACAAGAAAGGGCAAGAATGAGAAGGGGCCATGTGCTCTGTGTCAGTATTGGAAAATGGCTCTATGCATTTGTCTAATGAATGAAGCCTTCAGAGATTGGGAATAACGTTATTAATTGAAAAGACCGTACATATTTACCCTGAAATTCTATGGTGTGTCTCCACCAAGACTCGATAGTTTGAACCAATCATAAAACTCTCTAACTGGCAAGTTACTGTGTAATAACATATTCAGAAGAGTTAAGAGGTAAGAGGCAGAGTCTGGGATTGGGGTGCAGTGATAGCTCAGCGAGGTGACCCCAAGGCCGGCAGATAGTTGGGCGGTTTCTTTGCATGGATGGTGTAACACACGCCTGTGCTCGGCACGAGGAGGTGGGGCTCTTTCTCTCCTTGAGTCTACCAGGAATTCTGCCAAGACTTGGGACCACAGAGTAAGCAGTATGTCCTTATGTTAGCATCAGTTTTTGGTTCAATTCAATAGTCAAGGTTTCCTTACTACGATTGTGTAAGAATCGCTTATTGTTGAGCCACGGAGGGCACTATAATTGTGTTTCCTTTCTTGCAGAAGCTTTTGTTTTTCCTAGAATTAATGATGAACATGTTTCCTCCATTAGCATAGTTTTCTATGTACTTATTTTTGTTTTTCCATTTTACCTTTCTTATTTATCCTATCATAATTCCTTGAATAGTCTTTTTTTTTTTTACCAGGAGTTTGCACCTATTAGATATACTGTCAGCTTCATTCTTTTCATCTGGAGACTTCACTTCCAGAGCCCTCGATCCCCTACTGCTCCTGTTATGGTGGAAGGATAGACATTTTATTATGCACCAGATCTGTTGGTTAGAGTTTCAGGTAGGGCACATCCAAGATGGCTGGCTCATGTCTGCTTCACAGTGTCTGAGACCTCTTCCTGTTTGGCTCACACGGCTGGAGATGGCTTGGGGCACTCAGCTGGGGCCATACGTCTGGGGCCTCGGTTCTGGCTTGGTTCCTAGGTTTCTTTGTCGCATCTGCTGCTGCTGAAATGTCCAAGATGGTTTCTTCATGTATACGGTGTGGGCTGGATGTCTGAAACGTCTGGGATTTGGCCGGTGTCTGTATCAGTCCCCATGTGGCTGGCCATAGGATGGTAATCTTGGGTAGTTGGACTTCTTACATCCTGGCTGTTTTCTCTAGAGTAAATATTCCTAGAGATTGAGGTGGAACCTTCAAGCGTTCCTGTGACTCAGCCTTGGAAGAAGTTGAGTAATGTTATTTCCATCCCATTCTGTTGGTCCAAACTGAGTCACAGGGCCAGTGCAGATTCGAGGCCAGGGGAGGTACACGGGCATCAACATCAAGTGATGTGTTCATCACCACACCTCTCTTCTTCTCTGTTATTTCTTCCTGGAACCACTTTTGGTCAGATATTGGATCCTCTAATGTTTCTATTTTTTCTTTTTCATTCTCCACATCTTTGTCTTTTTGCTCTACTTTTCTGGGAGACTTTGACTTAGTCTTTTCATCCTATTTTTATTTTCTAAGATCTCTTTCTTTCCTGATTGGTCCATTTTTTATAGCATTCTCTCCTTGTGTCATGGATACAAAATCTTGTCATCTCTCTGGGGATATTACTTTATAGTATTTTTTTTTTGAGGTCCCCATTGGTTCTTTGCATTGACTGTTAGCTTCAGGTTCCTCTTGAGTATTTTGACATCTCTCCCTGATGTTGGAGTCTTTCTTTCCTAGCCGTCTGGCCATCCCTGGCTGTCTCTCTGGACCCAAGAGTGAGGCACGAGGAACCAAGAGTTGAGAGGCAGGGTTAGGAGCTCTGTGTGCTTGGGCTGCCGTGCCACCTGGGAGCTTTCATACAGGGTGATGATTAGGTAGCAGTCTGTCCTTTCCATTGGAGTCCAGATGTCTTTTCTCAGGGATTGTTGTTCAGTTTTGTATGGTCGTGGGGGTTGGGAAGGTCATCCGGCTGCTGAGGAAGTGACAGATTGGGGAGCTATCCAAAGGCTCTGTGTCTTAAGTATCAAACACTCCCCTGGGGTCATCCCAGCCCGTCTTCCAGGCACAAGCCTGAATTTTCCTCTTCTGTTACATTTGCTCTTGTCATTTCACACTTGTTTTTTAAAAACTATTATTTTAAGGGGCTTCAGAAGAAGCAAAATAAATGCAGGTAATCAGTCTGATATATTCATCATGGAAGTCTCAACATAGACAGATACAGTCTGTCTCTACTTCTATGTTCGTATCCGTATCCATGTTTATATCTATCTCTCCCAAAGGAAGTAAGAGAGAAGTATTTAAAAATTATTTTTTGGGGGCCCCTGGGTGGCTCAGTCGGTTAAGCATCTGACTTCGGCTCAGGTCATGGTCTCATGGTTCGTGGGTTCGAGCCCCATGTCAGGCTGTGCTGGAGCCTGCTTCAGATCCTGTGTCTCCCTCTCTCTGACCCTCCCCTGCTCATGCTCGCTCGCTCTCTCTCTCTCAGAGAGAATTAAAGAATTTTTTTTTAAATTTTTTTAAATGTTTTATTTGTTTCTAGGAGAGAGAGAGAGAGAGAGAGAGAGAGAGAGACAGTGTGAGCAGGGGAGGGTCAGAGAGAGAGGGAGTCAGAGACTCAAGCAGTCTCCAGGCTCTGAGCTGGCAGTCAGCACAGAGCCCGACGCGGGGCTCAGACCCACGAACCGTGAGATCATGACCTAAGCGAAAGTCGGACGTTTAACCGTCTAAGCCACCAAGGCGCCCCAAGAATTTTTAAAAAGAATTATTTTTTGTTGGGGTGCCTGGGTGGCTCAGTTGGTTAAGTGTACCACTATGGCTGAGATCATGGTCTCGTGGTTTATGGGTCCGAGCCCTGCATCGGGCTCTGTGCTGACAGCTCAGAGCCTGGAGCCTGCTTCAGATCCTGTGTCTCCCTCTCTGCCCTTCCCCTGCATGCATGCTCTCTCTCTCTCTCTCTCAAGAATAAACAAACATTTAAAAATTAAAAAAGTTGTTTTTTTTAATACATGCCATGCATCTTAACTGAATTATGCAGTAAGCATGCACGTACTTGCCATCTAGGTCAAGAAATACTAACAGGCTTGGAAAATGCTGATATTCTCTGCTTTCGTGGCTCCGTGGTTTGTGATTTTGATTCTGAAGCTATCTGAGGCCATGACCTTGTGAGCTGGCCGTCTTTGTCCTGACTGTGATGTTGCTCCTTCAACTGAGGCCAGACGGTGCCAAGCAGAGCGGCTGAGCACTGAGGCCAAGCACGTGAGGGAAGTTGCCTGCTCGGCAGTTTCCAAGTGACACAGCACGTTCAGGTGGGGTGACACGCATATCTGCACTTCTCTTCTGCTCACTCCTGACTCTGCGAAGGCTTCCGGACGTTTCTGATCTCTTCTGGGTTCCCAGCGCCCCCTGACTTGCAGTATGTCCAGAATGAACACTTTATCATCTGTCTCTCCAAACCTAGTTCTCGTCAGATGTGTACTGTTCGAAGCACCCATCACTTGGTTTTCTGACACCCAGCCTTTTAGCTTCTCTTCTTCCTGCTATATCACTAAGTGATCCTTTTTAGTTTTTTTAAAGTGTACGTACTTTTGAGAGAAAGGGAGAGAAGAGAGAGCGAGCAAGCATGAGGGTGGGGAGAGGCAGAGAGAGGGAGGCAGAGGAGGATCTGAAGTAGGCTCTGAGGTGTCAGCTCGAACTCACAATGTTGGGCTCGAACTCATATCCATGAAATCATGACCTGAGCCGAAGTCAGAAGCCTAACTGACCGAGCCGCCAAAGTGTCCCTGAACACCCAAATTTCTGACTCCGTGACTCTTAGGCCCACACCAAACCCCTCAGAGTCTGCGCTTATTCATGTGTGAGCTGTACAGTGTCAGTCAGTCCTAACAGTTGTCTGTTGGGTAAGGCTTTTCCCAGGAGTGTGGAGATGTGCCTGTGTGTGTAGGCTGGTCCATCAGCTCTGAGATGTAAGGCTCACTTGTTCCTAACCAGGGGCCGTGGCCAGGTCTCCCCAGCAGGGTCACCCTCCTGTCCTGTTCTTCTTGGTGTCTGTCCTTTCTCCTACCCCTGGCCCAGTCGAGGGATTCAGGGCCCTCCAGGGAAGGGCAGTGCCATCCTACCCCAACTCATCTGGAGAGAAGCCAGTGTGTTCTTTGAAGCTGTAGGCATGAGGCATCGCCCAGACCTCCCCTTGGTCCCATGCATAGCCCCCCTCTCGTCGCCCAGGGTGTGACCTATTCACCTCCTGTGCTGTCCTGGCTTCTGCTGTCAGTGCATTCCTTGTGGGGGACCCATAGATCCTGCGGACCCTGATGCTCCTGCCTTTTTAAAAAAATGTTTTTAAGTAAGCTTTATGTCCGGCATAGGGTTTGAACTCATGACCCTGAGATCAATAGTTGCACGCTCTATTTAAAAAGCCTTAAAAAAGAGTTGCATGCTCTACCAACTGAGCCTGCCAGGTGCCCCAACACAAATACTTTATGAGTGGGTGTCCCTAAACCAGCTGTACCTCCTGATGGGTTCTTCCTGGGGCATGACCTGCTCACGTTTTGCACTCTTGTGCTGAGGTGATTTGGGAGCGGCACTCTCTGGGCATCTCCCCTCACCTCTGCAGGCCTCAGAGTCCTGCCTGTGTGATTAGGCTGCTGAATAGCTTTTTTTTTTTTTTTTTCTAGAAGAGAGAGAGAGACAGCGTGAGCAGGGGAGGTTGAGAGAGAGAGGAGTCACAGACTGAAACAGGCTCCAGGCTCTGAGCTGGCAGTCAGCACAGAGCCCGACGCAGGGCTTGAACCCACGAACCGCGAGATCATGACCCAAGCGAAAGTCGGACGCTCAACCGACTAAGCCACCCAGGCGCCCCTAGGCTGCTGAATGGCTTCTAATGGTTTCTCCCAAAGCTGCTGGTCTATGTCCATGAACCCCAGGACTGGGTGGGTTTGGTGCGGACGGGGGGTTGCCATTTTGCATCCCTGAGGAGTTTTGAGTCATCAGAGGTCCAGAGTTGGGGTCTGAATCTCCAGGAACCAATTGGAGTGTGAACGGGGATGGGACATGCCACCAAAGTCAACCCTGCCAGGTGCTCCCAGTGAGCAGTAGCTGCTCCTTCTCAAGGGGAAGCATTGGGGATTGGGTCTCCCTCCCTTCCCCTACCGGAGCCTCTCATTCTCTAACTCTGTGCCCCCTTCTGTCCCCTCGCTACCCCGCCAGCCCCGCCAGGCTCTGTGTTTCTCCTGGCCACATTGGCCCCAGCACAGAACAGACATTAACCCCCTCACCTGTGTGTATGTCCCTTTGGGTCTTGGAATCAAGCCATGCGCGTGTGCCAGCAACCTGGTGGCCCCCACACGGTGGCTGGGCTCTCCTGTCCCTGCCTCCCAGGCTTAGGGTCCAAAGTATGTGGGCACCCGAGTTCCCCCAGATTGGAAGCTGTCCCTGCCTCCCCTCTGCGCTCTGATTCGCTTTCTGCCTTGACCCCCTTCCTCTGCACACACTCCCTCCCCCCATTTGATGGCAGCCTTGTCAACAACAACAGCGGCCAGGTATTGTGTTTTTGCTGTGTCCCAGGCACTGTGCTAAGTGCTTTACAGGCCTTATTCAGGCCACTGGTGAGGTGAGACTAGTTATACCATTTTCCAGATGCGGAAATGGAGGGCCCTGGAGACAAAGTGACCTGACCAGGGTCGCATAGCTAATCAGGGTATGGGCTAGAGTTCAAATCCAGGCTTGTTGGACCATAAAGCCAGTGCTTCTGATCTACTATATGCACTGCCGGAGGCCGGAGCCTGGCCCTCTGTGCTTCCGGCCTCCTGCCCAGCTGACGGGCCACGCCTGCTCACAGTTCTCCAGTGTGTTTCCACCCAGGCAGATGCCCCAGCGCTGCTGGCTGCTAGAACAAGGGGTATGTGATTGTGCCGCTGGGTGGGGTCTCTGTGGCTGGCAAAGCAGACTGCTCTGGGTATGGACCCTCAGCCTGCACCCAGCCTGGTACCCCCTGCTGATCCCTCCCCCTGGCCCGCCTTACCCAGGGGCCACATAATTATCTGCTACCATAAAAACTGTCAAGACACTAGTCACCCACCCATTTTGCAGATGAAAAAGGCAAGAGACTGAGACTTGGAGGGTCAGCTTGTCAGGCTTCTAATTCTTTCCTCTCATTGTGTCTGATTCTGATGATGGTTTCTCATGAATCTTTTATGTTATTTCGTTTTGCTTATGGTCTAGTTGGTTGTAGAGGGTGAGGAAATGTGAGAAGCTAGAACTCAGAAGATCTCTCCAAATAAATGACCAGTGCAGGTACCCCTGAGTGCTGGCAGTGGGGACAAAGGGCGTGGCTAGGACCCCAGTCAGTGTCTGAAGTATTGTGACACAGCCAGAGCTTGCGCACAGCCCGGGGCCTTGTGGGCACCAAAGGGAGCCAGAGAGGAAAGTAAGCAGCAGAAATGACAGAACTAGAGCCCATGTAGCCCCTTCTCTCTTACTCCTTTTTCAAAATTGAGTTATAATTTACACACCATAACACCCACCCTTTTAAAGCATATAATTCAGTGCTTTTTAGTTTATTCACAAAGTTGTGCAGCCATCACCACCATGTAGTTCCTGCACATTATTGTCACTTTGGAAAGAAACTTTCTATTCTTCCCCACTCCCCGCTTGCACCTGGTAACCGCTGGTCTACTTTCTGTCTCTGTATTTGTCTGTTTTGGACATTTCGTGTAAATGGAATCATGTAACGTGGCCTTCTGTGTGTGGCGTTTTCACGTAGAATGATGTTTCCGGAGCTCATCCACACTGTAGCATATGTCAATACTTTGTTCCTTTTTATGGCTGAGTAATATTCCACCCACAGACCACATTTTGTTTATCCATTCATTGTGTGATGGACACTGGATTATTTCCACCTTTTGGCTGTGTGCCTGGTATGCCCCACTCCCTTTTGGTTGGGTTTTCCTGGGATGCTTCTTAAGTGGCCCACTGTCTGCATTGCTCCAGCTTGGCTATTTGGAAGACGGTAGAAAGCAGAGCGAAGTGTGGCTGGGTGGCCGGGGATGTGGTGGGGTAAGAGATGCAGAACAAGGGGGTTTGTAGGTTTGGGAGAACTCTCTGCCAGAAGGAAGGCCTAAACCTGGCCCCAGAGCCATCTGCTGATAGGTGAATGCTTTTCCTGTTGTTGATTATTAACCAGTGGTTATGATCCTGAGAGTAGATCCCTGGGGCTAGCATGGGTGCTTATTTGAAATGCCAGAAATGTTTTCAAAGGCATTAAACAGTCCTGGGCCCTCGCTTCTCTCTCCACTTTGAGACCAGATCACCATTGTCTGGGTTATAGTAACAATAAAGATGATGGTAATGACAATGGTCTACATTGTGAAGGGCTTTATGTTTTGTTTCACAGCGGTTACAGTTAACTCCTCAGAACATCATCACCCCCATCTCTGCAGATGTGGAGAGGTGAGGTAACCTACCCAAGGTCAGGCAGTGGGGTGGCAGGTGGAGCCAGACCGGAACCCGGGAGTCTCTTGATCCCAAGCGTAGGGCACTTTCATAGAAGGGCGGGGCTCACGGTGGCTGCAGTGGCCTCGGATGGTCTAGGGCAGAGAAATTGGAGCTGGATGGGGAGGAGCTGGAGGCCTGGGTGCCGTAAGTAGGGCCCCCTCTTGAGGTGTGTCCAGTGCCCTATGAGCAGTCCCATGTGGTGACCCATGTCCTGGCTTTCTCAGCTTCTCCTAAAGGTCCCTTGATCACTCCTCCCAAGATTCGCATTTGGCTAAAGCCTGCCAGGCCCTCTCCCAGCTGTCCCGGGGTCGCCCATGCTTCTGGGGAAGGAATCCCAGGGCAGAGACCCTCAGTGGCAGGTGGTTCTGGGGCAGAGGGATGACGAGGGGGTAGCACCTCCAGGACCCCTCGAGGCTGGAGGAGGCCCTGGACCCTCCCCTGCATGCCTGTTTTTACCTTTCTCTTTTAGCTGACTGTTTAATCTTCTTCCTCTCCCATCTGCCCCCTCTTTGTTCTCCTTCCCCCCTGCCTCCAATGGGTCCCATATCATCAGAGCTGTGTATGAGCATTCGGCTGGCTTGGTCAGTGATGCAGTTTCAGTGCCATGGCAATGTCAGGATTACTGTGGGTCACAAGAAAGTTGTTACGAATAATAGTAAGGACCCTACCTCTGCTAATAATTTGCCTTATGCTTCTAATAAATGAGAGCAGACTGAAGGTTCTCTCTTGGTACAGTCATGTCACTTTCGCCTACTTCTGTATGATTTGTTTGCCTGAGAAAGGCGTGGAATGGCACTGAGCACCCAAGTTCTGACTTTGCCTTATCTCAGCACCAGCTGGTGACCAGGCTGGGACCGGCTGTCCCTGGGAAGGTGGCTCCCACACGAATGTCACTGGTTGTGAGAGCAGGGGCAGGACGAGGTTGAGCCCTGCTGACCATGGCAGGGTCGGTGACTCCGAAGCGGGGATTTCATTGTCTTTGATTTTGGTCCTCTAATTACAGGGCCAAGGCTAGCACCTGGGACTTGGTTAGCACATTCGTCTCCCAGGGCTGCCGTAACCAAGTGCCACAGACCAGCCCCTAAGACAGCAGACCTTTGTTGTCTCTGTTCTGGAGGCTGGAAGTCCAGAATCAAGTTGTCAGCAGGGCCTGCTGCTTCCGCAGGCTCTGGGCTAGACTCCTTCCTTGCCTCCTGCAACTTCCGGCAGTGGCTGGCGACCCGCCACATCCCTCCAGTCTCTGCCTCTGTTGTCACGTGGCGTTCTCCCTGTAAAGCCGCCTTCTCCTGTAAGGACACCAGCCAGGTTGAATTAAGGGGCAGCCCTAAGGGTCTTTTGATTACATCTCCAAATACAGACACATTCATGGGGCCTGGCGGTTAGGACTTCAGTATATTGTTTGGGGGGACGTGATTCAACCCATAACAGGCGGGTGGTTCTTAATTAAGTACCTTTGGCTCCTCAGAGTTGAGCGTGGGGAAGGGGCCAGTGTCCCAACCCTTCCCATAGACCACTTGAGCCATCGGTATACCAATCAGGGCAGGGTCGATTTCGACCAGGGGCCTGAATGTACTCTCAGTTCGGATCTTTTTGAGAGCAGCCATCTTGCCTCCTCCCCCTGCCCCGGGCATCCCGGCTGGCATCTCGGACAGAGGCCGGAACTGGTACGAGGCTGCAAGCCCCTGGTGCTCATTCCTGCTCCAGCACCTTCCAGGCTCCAGACACCATTCAGGAAATCCTTCTGGCCGGAAGACGCCCTGTGCTCCTCCTGGATTTTCCTCACCGCTCCCTGGAGACTGGGCCCAGGGGCTTATTGCAGCATCCAAGGAAAACGGGCTGGTGCAGGGAAGGGAGGCTCAGCCCAGGAGTGTTGGGTGCAGTGGTCCTTTGCCCGAGACTCAGGGACCTTGGGTAATAATCAGGTCTGCTCTGGGCCCATGGGAGTGGACGGCATGTGCCTTAGGGAGAGAAGTGGATGAGTGACTAGTATACGAGCGTCCCTTGACCACTGACCTAATCTACGATTAGTGTCCCCAGAGAACTCCAGCTGCTGTCAGGCAAGTTTGCCACAGCTTCCTCCAGGGCACTAGTCTAGAGGTCCTCAGCTAAGCCCCGAAGGCCTGTAGACTTTGGGGAGGGGGCTTGCTTCTTCCTCCTTGGCTCCTAGCCCCTGAGGGGAGCTGCCCTTGTCCGTTCTCACCTCAGGGGGCCCGAGGGTGGTGCCCCCATCCTTGATCATCTTTCCCCCTCTCCGTTTCTCCTATCATGGCTCTTAGGGGCTGGGCCCATTGAGGAGCAGTGGCCAGAGGGGTGAGCCTGTGCTGGGACCCAGCTCTGTGGGGTCCACAGGCAGGTGAGGGCCAGAGCAGTTGAGCTGGACCCCACACTGGCCCAAGGCCACAAAGGGGAGGCAGTGGCTCTGAGAGGTGGAAGGAGCCTCATTCATCCCTTGGTGTGTGTGTGTGTGTGTGCGCGCGCGCGTGTGCACATGCACTCCTGCTGAGTTGTGGCCCCAGATGATTCCTGTGCCAGTTGTAGCCTGGACTCGGAGGGAGGGGCCCCCCAACTTTCCCGCCCTCAGAGTGAGACTCAGTCCAGGAAGACAAGAGGAGGAAGTCAAATGGAGGATCAGAAAGGGGGATCAGCAGGTTGAGGCTAATGGGGTCCTGTGGGTCCCCTGCCAGGATGCTCCCTCAGCCCCTCTCTCTGGTTGCCCGGTGAGAACGAGGCATGGCTGGCTACAGGGGCAGGTAAGGGTCTTGCCAGGGGACACAGGGCCCCGCGGCACCTGGCCTGGTTTCTTTTAGGTTGGGCCTACCGTGTGGGCTGAGGGGAGCCAGGCGGAGGTATTGTGTGGCTCTCAGGGCAAGGGCTGCCTCCGGAAAGGCAGAGGCCAGGCTCTGTGGGGAGACCAGGCCTCTCTCAGGAAGGAGGCTTGGGGTTGGGGCTGTCATCCCTGTGACCAGATGTGGGCTGGAAAGTACAGAAGCATTCTGTCAAGGTGGCAGTGGGGTCCTTGAGTCATGTAAGTGTGACCCAGGTGTCACGCTTACCCTCTTGGCTGCTTCCGGGGAAGGACACAGTTGCAGAGTTGGGAGCTTTGAAGGCCCAGCTTGGTCTTCTTGGGCCTGTAATACTCACCTCTTGCTGCTGTCCCGGGAGGCAGCTGGGGCGTGTCAAAGACACCACCCCTCAGGGGGCCTCCCCCAGGTTCTGCCCAGCTGGCCCTTTGCATAATCATTGCTCCAAGGCTTATCCCACTGCAGACACTGTGCCTGGTGATCAGACTGCAAACTAGCACTCCCTGGTCACCAGCAAGGGCCAGATGGCAAGTGGGGAGCGTGTGAGAGCAGTGAACTTGTCACAGTCATGTTGTCATGGTGACATAACTGTTTAGCTGCTGCTCCACGGTCCTAGCCCACATGGACTAAAATTAGTTCTACCTGCAGCTTACACAGCAGGCAGCCCCATCCTGCCGAGGTCAGCTCTCTGGCCGTGGTGTGCACGTGCGTGAGTGTGTGCACGTGAGCGCATATGGGTGTATGTGTGTAGGGGCCAAGGGCACCCAGGAAGGATGACTCACAAACGTTTATGCTCCTCTTCTGTCTCTCTCTTTTTGTTGGCCCTTAAATTCAAATGTATTTGAAATACATCTCCTAAATGTATAGATGTACAGTATTTTATTAATCGCTATCATTGTGACAAATGAAAATACTTCATGATAAATGGTAATTGCTATGGTTTCAGGGCCTAGTTATCTTCCACCATGTCAAACTTTGCCGTTGTGCTAAAACAGTTTACTTTGATGCCTGGAAGCATTTGTTGGTGCCTTGGAGACCCTTAGGCATTGTGGGTCCCGTATATCATTAGAGTGGTGGCCCCCCAACTTCAGTGTCCGTCAGAATTGCCTGCAGGGACCGTAAGACCCAGATTCCCAGGCCCCATGGCTGGAGACTCTGGTGTGCGCCTGAGTATTTGCATTTCTAACAAGTTCCCAGGGGATGCTGATGTGGCTGGGGCAGGAACCACACATCGAATAGCCCCGCTTTAGGGTTAGGACATCCCAGCAGAGGATGCATGCCACTCTGGTCTCACGCAGTGTGTGTTAGACTGGGTCCCCGTGGCCAGCTGCTCTTGGTAGAGAGAGGGACTGGCTCAGGCAGGCTCTCACTCATCTCTTCTGTGTTCTGTCGCCTCTTCACAGGAAGCAGGAGCTGGCCAACAGCTCGGATGTGACCTTCCCAGACCGGCCGCTGTCCCCTCCTCTCACTGCACCTCCCACCATGAAGGTAAGAAGCTTAGAGTTGGTGAGTGGGCAGGGGAGGTGGCTGTCCCATTGGCTCCAGGCCCGGCTGCTTCCGTCCGGTGGGAGCCATAGGGTGTCCTGACGCCTTAGGAGGCAGTGTCCTCCTGAGCTCACCAGCATGGGAGGAAAGTATGACTGAGACTTGGGGGTGTCAGGGGCGGTGAGGAAATAGACTGGGGCTGAATGGGGTTGGCAATAGGTCTTGGGGAGCTGTGGTGTCTGGCACAAAGGGCCCAGGCAGGAGGAGTAAGCCAGGAGATGCAGCCTGGTGCCTTAAGGGAGCACGGCCCAGAAGGGCGGCCTTGCTCTGGGGCTGGGGAAGGCGGGGTCCTGTGGGGTGGGACCCTCCTGGGACCTGAATGCACTTGCATGCTGGTCTTCCTGCCTCTGACTGGCCCTCCTGGGCTGGCCCTGTCACCGCCATGTGGGAGAGTTGCCCTGGAGCTTCTGGAGTAATTCTTTTCCTATTAGCACTTCATTCACAAGTCTCTTTCCTGGGAGATCACCTCCCAGAACCCCCGACCCTGGCCTTGGCCACTCATTCCTGGAGCGGAGCTGAGGCCACCATACGCTCTGCCCACCATGCCCTTACCCACCCCTTCACCTTTCAGCCCCCAACCCCGCCCTGCCCCCTCTGCCAGGATGGTCACAGGCCTGAGCTGGCTCTCAGGGAGGACTTTGGCTCAGCCAGTATTCCTGCCTAGGCATCAAGGCACCTCCTTCCCTCTCTGCCACCCTTTCACAGTTTGCCAGGTGACGACTAGCTCTGAAGAGGTCTGAAGCTCACCTGCTTACTGAGTCATCTAAGGGGACATCTAGGCCAGCCTCCATCTGTGTCCAGGGGGCTCTGCTATGAAATGACTCATAAGGAAATGATTAAGCATCTCTCCCCTGTTGCTCTCTGCTGTGCCCCTCTTCTCTGACCTAATCTGTTGCACAGTGATACCACCCCCTCCCAGAGGAAGGAGATGGGAGCCACCTTTCCATTATCATCCCATATCGAATGCCCACCGTGTGGAGAGCCGTGCGATGTGCATCGAGGGGGAGTATCCTGGAAGACAACTAGAGCCTGCCCTGGTTGGATTAGGGGTTCAGGAGTGGGTGGGGCACAGGGCTGCGTGAGGACAGGGGCACTGACAGCCAGACAGCCTGTGTCAGCCAGTTTGCAAGGGGTAATGCCAAGAAGCACGTCACCGTTCTGTGTCAGCCCCTCCGTCTGCAAGTGTGGATGTGGGATGCTTGTCACCGCGCTCGTGGATGGTAGGAGTTTGCGGGGAGAACCCTGAGAGTCTCCTAGGAGGAGTCCCTGAGTCCCCTTGGCAGGCTTCACTTACTCACATACTCATTTAATTCATTCAACACCCAGTATTTGCTTGAATGTTGTATTAGTCAGGACTCCTGGGTACCAGTGACAGAAGCATAAACTCACTTTGGCTTAAGCATAAAAGGGAGTTCTTTATTTCTAATGGCAACTCTAGACTCCAGGCGTGGCTGCGTCTGGGATCTGTCTCTTTCTATCTCTCTTCTGTGTTGGTTTCATTCTTTGTCACGCTCTGTCTCTGTGGTGGCAGGATGGTGACAGTAACTCCTACCTGCTAAGTAACTTCAGTGGAAAGAAGAGTATCTTTCCCCCAGCAGTTCTAACAAAAGTTCCGGGGAGGAAGCTCGAGGGCCCAGCCTAGGTCACCTGGCTATATCTGAACCAATCATTGCAGCCAGAGATATAGAGGCTCTGAGTGGCCAGGGGCAGGAGGTTGGGGCAGGAGGGATTAGGGGGCGGGGGGGCTGGGCCAGGAGGGATAGACCCTGGGGCAGAGGGAAGGGGCCTCGGGCAGGAGAGAAGGGGCCTGGGGTGGGAGGGAAGGGGCCCTGGGCCAGGAGGGATGGGCCCTGGGTCAGGAAAGAGGGCAGAATTGCCAAAGCATCCAGTTACGGATGGAGAGGCAGGCCCTTTCAAGTTTTATTTTATTTTTTGTTTTTTTAAATTTGATTTGAGAACATTTTTGTGTGTTGAAGTGTAGCTGACACATAATGTTACACGAGTTTCAGGTGTACAGCGTAGTGATTGGACAGGTCTACATGTTACGTGGTGCCCACCGCAAGTGTAGCTGCCGCCTGTCACCACACGCTGTCACAGCACCATTGCCTATCTTCCCTATGCTGTGCCTTTCTGTTTTTTTAATGTTTATTTATTTCTGAGAGAAAGAGAGAGTGGGGGGAGAGGCAGAGATGAGGGGGATCTAGAGTGGGCTTCAGGCTGACAGCACAGAGCCTGAAGCAGGGCTCGAACTCATGAACCTCAAGATCATGACCTGAGCCAAAGTCAGATGCTTAACCGACAGAGCCACCCAGATGCCCCTATGCTGTGCCTTTTATCCCTGTGATTTATTTATTCTATAACTAGGAGCCTATACCTTCTATCCCCTTCACCTACTCTGCCCATTCTGCCCACCTCGACCCTTAGAAGTTTTGTTAAAGATTTTGGGCTTTATCATCGCTTCTCGCCTTTTGGCTAAGACCAAGTGAAGATTTTGGGCTTTATCCTAACTAAGGGCACTGATATCATTGAAGATTTTAGTCAGAGCACTAGCTAGATGATGCAGCTTTTGGAAAATCACCCTGGCCCTTGGGTGGAGAATTTGTAGGAGGAACAGAGCGGAAAGTGGGGTAGGGATTGGGAGGCCACTGAAGGAGTCCCGGTGCTGAGGGGGTATAGGAAATGACAGTAGCCTGTCTCGGAGGGGTCTGTGGGAGTGATCAGATCTCTGATTTCCTAGGACGTATATCGATTAGATAGGAAGGTGTGGGGACAGGTTGGAGCAAGAGCTGATAAATAGTACAGCCATTCTCTGAGATGGTGGACCCAAAAGGTAGGCTGAGGGTTCAAGTTCTAAGTGCTATGTTGCACATGCTTGAGACCCCAATGGGGTTGTCAGTGAGCCCCTGAGGGGCTCCCCCAGGCAAAGGCTGATGTGGAGGAGGCTGGAGACTGATGGAGGAGCGTTTCTCAAAGGAGGAGCGGGCAGCCGTGTGAGCTGCAGAGAGACCAAGTGTACGCCGAGCGCACAGCGGCCTGGTGGCATTGCTGCTGTGACTCAGAACAGTTCCGGGGAGGGCGGACTGGACAGCAGGCAGGGGTGTGTTGAGGAGTGAGGGGAAATGTTGAAAGGGGAGAGCCAGGAGGATGTGTGGGTATCGGAGGGAGGGAGCCGATCACGAATCTGGAGCACAACGAAGAGTTTACTAGTTAACATTGTGATTCATTCAAAAAATTATTTATGACTGTACCCTGGGTACCTGACCCTGCTCTGTTCTGACCAGCACAGGGCCCGGCAGGCTGGCCAGGGGTAAGGGAAGGCTGGCCTGATGGGGATTCCAGGCATCCTCAGAGCGGAGCGGCAACCTATGGGGACAGTTGTACTGTCCAAAGCCCCAAGGCCAAGGTTAGAGCTGAGGACTCAGAGGAAGATGTGAGGGGTCACACTGGAGTTGAGACCCTTCTGTGGCTGGTATTGGGGGTCAGTGTGTGTGTGTGTGCGTACGTGCACATGTGTTCTTGGACTTAAGGGTCTCTTGATGATTGTTATTTGGCTTATTCTGTGGCACAGACCTAGCCTGTAGCTGCGGTTACTAGGCTATCTGTGGCTGGGATATTTTTTGTCCTTTGGCAAAGCAGACTGACTCATACGGTTAAAACCACAAGCCTCACGCCGGCCTGCTCATCACAGAGGGAGCGTCCCTTTTGTGACTGCACGTACCGAATCACATTGCTGGTTATCCCAACAGTTCCCTGCGTGGATCTCCTTGAGGGCAGCCCCCATCCTGGTCGCTGGGCCTCCTGGCTGGGGTGGCACCTGGTAGACGTTCGTGCTGTGTTGGCTGTAAGGGACATCAGGTCGGAGGAGCCTGTGCTCGGAGGAGCCAGAGCTGCTCCTCTGCTTTTGCTTGGATGTTACATCGCAGCAGACTCTCTCTCTGGGTGATGCTTTTCTAAATTAAGCCCTCACACATGCGTTCTTAAAGATGCCTGAGGCTCCCTCCTTCCTAGTCAGTCTTAGGCGGGGTCTCACCTGCATGGACCTGGGCTCGCACTTGTGATGTCCGTGTCCAGGGTGGGATCAGGCCTCTGCTTCGCTGATACCGTCCGACGCCCCCGGTTATTACTGCACGCCGAGGGCTGAGACATCCAGGGTGGAGGCCAGGTTCTCTCCCGGGTCTCAGCACCGCCCCTGCCCCACTCCCAGCATCTGGGCCGCAGGGGCAGGTCTCCCCTGGTTCCCTTGGCCCCGAAGGCCTGGGGCAGGGGTGGCACCCCTTTGGTGGATTAGCTTGGGAGTCATAGAATGCCAGGGATGGACGATTCATTTCTTTTATAGGTAGATTGGGTGGGAAATTGGACTCACCGAAGGTCCCCCTGATGATAGTTGTGTTTCTCCTGTGGTCGGCACAGTAGGCTAAATTCCAAGACCCAAACCAGATTGGGTACAGTGCCCCCTCATCCCGGCCCTCACTGCCGGGACAGCTGCTGGTCGCCCCTCCCACCAGGAAGGGACTGCCAGGGCTGCAGGAGCCTCCAGCCTCCTCAAGCCAGACCCCTGCCTGCACCGGGTGCCTGGTGCAACTGGTCTTCACTCCCCCTCCCCCGCCCCCTTGCTGTTTGCATTTTTCAGGGTTTTTCTTTCTTCTTCTTTTTTTTCTAATATGAAACTGAGAAAAAGCAACCAAAGAGATGCTAAGCAGATGGGCTGAACGAGAGCCCAGTTCCAGCCCGAACTCGCACTGTGGATGGTGCAGGGTGAGCTGGGAGAGGGGTTTGGGACTGTCTCCCTGGGAATGCTGTGGATTGCTTCCAGGTCCACACTTTCTGTGATCTGGTTTTCATGCCCAAATGGTCAATAGGCATTTAGAGAGGGCCCACTGTGTGTGCCCAGCACTGTGCTGGGCTCTGTGGGGTCAAACCAAGGCCATGGTCCTCACCCCTCCCTTCACTGAGCAGAAGAACCCATATGGCTCAGCATGTGACGAGCTCAAATGTGTCATGTGGCTCCTCAGGGGGGTGGAGAGGAGTGAGGATGGCTTCTTGAGGAGGCGGTGGGAGACGAGAGGGCCCTGATGGCCAGTGTGGGGTTCGGCTAACCCCCTGGGACTAACCGGAGATAACAACCTTTCTGGGCTTCGTGAAGTGAACAGGTTGGGGTTGACCTTTTCGATTCTCTCCCAGCTCACAGTAAATGTCTGGGTGTTTCGCTGAAGGTGACATTGCTGGGACTTGTTGTGACCTTGATTGTACTCATCTCTGGATCCCCACCAGGCCTGGGGTGGCCTGGGAAGTTGGGAGGTGACCCTTGCTCAGTCTCCTCCATACTCCCTGAGTGAGTCTGAGGGTAGCCCCCTCCGCCCCCCACCTTCTCCAGCCCCTTTGTGTGAGTCTGAGGGCAGCCCCTCTCAGATCTTGTCTCTTCTAGAAGATGATAATGGGATCCTGGGGTTCCTGCTGTGGGAACGAGTGGAAGTCTTGTTCCTACATTGCTCCTTTGGTACTCTACTCTCCATGACTCACGAATCCCCTCAAAGCCCTCAGGGGTAGGTCAGGCAGGTATTAGTCTCCAGATGCTAGGAGAGAAAATGGAGTCCGAGGAGTCTTCTTCTCTGCACCCTCTTCATTCCCTTTGGGCAGAGCGGTGCAGGTCCTCCTCCCCTCCTCCCAGGCTCATGCTTTAAGGTGTGAGAGAGACTGCCCTCAGACTCGCACAGAGGGGCTGGAGAAGGTGGGAGAGGGACTGCCCTCAGACTGGCACCAAGACTCCCATCAGCCACTCACTCCCCCTGGGGCGGGGCTGAGCTTTTCTTTCGGGCTTGTAGCTGGCTCTTAGCTGGTCCCAGGTCCAACGCAAGCCCTTTAGTTTGTTCCTGGTTCCGACCTCCTGTCTTCTGTCCACGCTTGGAAGGGAGACTGGCCGCCTCCGTTAGGGTTGAGTGAGGGAATGTCAGTCCCCCTGAGATCTACCCATTTTGTATGGATGAGGTCCGGAGGCATTTATGGGAAGGATGTTGGGGACCTTCTTGGGCCAAAAAGGGCTCAAGGACATAGCAGGAAGGTTTGGTTTGTCCCTCTTCAAGCCCCGGAGGGGCATGTGGGAATTAGGAGACATTTATGTTCCCTCATTACCACCACCAGGGCAGAGGTTCTCGGTGATGCTCTGGGCCCTGGGAGAGCGGTCTCTCTTCCCCACACAGACCACATTTATGTCACCTGTCTAGATGTCATCCCCTTGGGAGCTGCTTCCCAGGAGCCCAAGGACAGTGCGGACGTGAGGAAGGACCTGCCTGGATCTGTGTCTGCGGGGGCGCCTCAGAGGCTTTCAGGACATGGAGATGTTTCTGCACACCACCCGCAGGGTGCCACACCACATGTATGCATATGTGCACACATGTATGTTGCCCTGATTTTGTTCATGCTTTAAGGCCAGCTGGCTTACACTTGTTGCACATCACTTTAAGTGTAACTGCTTTTTAAAAAATTTGCTTACGTTGAAATGCATAGGTCTTAACTGTACACTTTTATGAATGGATATGTTCATGTGACCCATACCTGATTCAGGGATAGGAAATTTCTGTCTCCCCAGAATGTTCTACAGTATCCCTTTCTAGTCATCCCCCCATGCCCACCCCACAACTTCCTCCAGCCCCAGAAGCAGCCAGTGGTCTGATTTCTCCCCAACTATAAATTTATCTTTCCTGTTCTAGAGCTCATTTGAAATGAATCCTGTATTATGTATTCCCTTGTGTCCAGCGCAGCTTAAGGTCTGTGAGATGTGCCCAGGCTGCTGACTGTGGTGGTAATTTGTTCCTTTTTACTGCCATTGTGTGAATACGCTACAATTTGTCCATTCTCCTGTTGAGGGACACTTGGTTCATTTCCAATTTTTGGCTGTAATGAATAGCCAAATGCTATGCACACTCTGATTTGCTTTGTTTTGTTTTGTTGTTTTTGTTTTTCAGAGATGTGTTTTTGTTTCTCTTAGATAAATATCTAGAGTGAAATTGCTGGGTCAACGGGTAGGTGGATGATTAACCTTATACACACCCGCCAATTGCCACATGGTTGTACCGTTTTACATTCCCGCTGGCGATGTCATGAGAATTTCGATCGCTCCACATCCTCGCCAACATTTGCCATTGTCAGTCTATTTAATTTTAGCCACTTGAGTGGGCATGTAGGGGCACTTCATTGTGGTTTTAGTTTGCATTTTCCTGATGACTAATGACATTGAACATTTTTTCACATCCTTGTGGACCATCTCATAGTTTTCTTTCTTTCTTTCTTTCCTTTTTTTTTAGTTTTTTTAATGTTTTATTTATTTCTGAGCTAGAGAGAGACAGAGCATGAGAGGGAAAGGGGCAGAGAGACAGGGGGATACAGAATCTGAAGCAGGCTCCAGGCTCTGAGCTGTCAGCACAGAGCCCGATGTCGGGCTCGAACCCAGGAATGTGAGATCATGACCTGAGCTGAAGTCGGAGGCTTACCCGACTGAGCCACCCAGGCGCCCCCATCTCATAATTCTTTTTGCCCCATGTTCCCCTTTGAAGTCGGGTTGTCTTCTTGTAGCCATTCTTCATGTAGTCTGGATACAAGTTCATTACTTTTTTTTTTATTTTAAGATTTTATTTTTAAGTAATCTCTACACCCAGTATGGATCTCAAACTTACAATGCTGAGATCAAGAGTTGCACTCTCTGCTTACTGAGCCAGGCATGCGCCCCAGTTCATACCTTTTCTTAACAGTGCCTTTGATGAGCAGAAGTTTTAATTTTGACGATGTCTAATTTTTCATTTTATATCTGTTGCTTTCTGTGTCCTAAGAAGTGCGTGCTCTGTCCATATCACTATGATTCCCTCTAGAAGCTTTATGGTCTTAGCTGTAGGTCTCACACCCACTGTAGTTTAATTGTGTACAGCATGATATAGAATCTCAGTCCATGTATTCCCATATAGATATGGAAAGACTTTTGAATTGCTCTGGTGCTTTAGTCAAAGGTCCACTGGCCGTATCAGTGTGTTTGTATGGTTGTTTCTACAAGCCGTGATGCCTCTCTAGATGGGGAATGGCAAATACGTGACACTGGTGCTGTCACTCCATCCTCCTGGCCTACGGCGGATGTTAGTGATTGATCACAGCACTCTTTCCTATGAGTTTGGATGCGGTCTCAGAATCCTCTCCATCGAAGCACCACGGGCAGCCGCCGCCAGTCATTGGAGTTGACATTTGAGAGGAATTAGTTCTGGCATCTCTGATTGAAATTGTCAGAGGAGGTTAAGTTATTTGCTCAAGGTCCCATAGCTGGTGTGTGCAGAGCCAGATTTGGATTCATGTCTGTCTGTGAGACTCTGGAGCCTGTGCTGTCTTAAACACTATTCCAGACTCCTTTGCGTGAATCATTTGAGTGTGTTACTTAATCTCCCTAACCTCTGATTTCTTCTCCTGTAGTGGAGGGACAATGGCCATCTGACCTGGAGGAGGGGGTGTGAGTAGTAGTGAGGTAATCCATGAGATAGCTAGTAGAGTGCCTGACACATTGTAGGTGGTCAGTAATTGGTTGTGATGATAATGATGGTAATTTTTTAAAAAAAATTATTTTTAAGTAATTTCTATATTCAACATGGGGCTCGAACCCACAACCCTGAAATCAAGAGTTGTATGCTCCATGAACTTAGCTAGCCAGACGCTGATGATGGTGACGACAACGACGATGATGATGACGACGATGATGATGTGGTCCTTGCCCTTGAGAAACATATAGTCAGGGCTTGTCTCTAGGGAACTGGGAGCCACCAGCACATGGGCATCCCCGGCCTGTTCCCAGGTAGCTTTGGGATCCTGGCCTTTGGACTGGAGGCACCAGAGAGGAACCCTGCTTCCTAGACATTGCTAATTGGAGCCTAGGCCACAGGACTTGGACTAGCCATGTGGGCCACTTGGGCTTTGTTCCTTCTCTCCCTTGTGTGGGGGGAATGTCTAGGCTCCCAGAATCCTTTCTCTGGGAATCCTCTTCCCTTCTCCTTGGAGTCTCCAGCCCATCCCCCTTTCCTTCTGACAGCCTGTGTGGTCTCCCCCACTGTGGAGGTAAACCTCATTTCTTTGACCTGGACATGGGCCCCTTTGAGGTTCTTTCTCAAAGCTGTGAAGCAATATTGAGTAGTAGTTAAGAACACGGTTTCTGGAGTGAGCCTGCCTGGGCTTAGGGTTTTACCACTTCCTAGCTGTGTAACTTCTCTGTGCCTCAGTTTCCTCATAGGTAGAACAGAGACGTAAGAGAAGCTGCCTCATGTGGTTGTGGTGGAGATTAATTGAGATGATGTATGCTTATCACTTAGAATAGGGACACTTAGCATGTGCTCCAGAAATGTTAGTCATTATGACTCCTCCAGAGAGCAGCAATGCTTAGAGGAAAAGTCTAGAAGGAAGTATACTGATTGTTCTGTTGTTAATAGTTTCTTCTCAGTTTCTCTTGATTTCTTGTTCTGTCTGGTGACCATGGTTGAGGTGCCTCTCCCTGTCCAATGAACCAAACTGAAATTGCATTTTGTGTGATTGGCCCCACCTGAGCCCTGTGTCTCAGACCCCAAACCTTGCCTGATAAATGTGGGTGACAGCGAGGGTCTTGGAAAAAGGCCCAAACCAAGGGTCCTGCCCAGCAAACTCAGACGTGGGCAAGGGTCTTCAGGGAGAGGGTATCCCTCTGGATCATGTTTCCATCCTTTTTGGTTGGGCTGCCCAGAGCCAGTCAGGGGTGACAGGCGAGGCTGGTCCCCATGGTGACAGAAAGGATCTGCAAGGGCAGCATCTGCGTGAAGGATTTGGGGGTTGGACGGAGTGTAGGCCCGGGCAGTTCAGGGCCTTGGGGAGTCCAGGGCTGGCCTTGGAATGCATCTCAATATGTTTGTCCTCGTTAGGAGTGTCCTTCCTAATTCCTGTTGCCTATGGCTAATATTAAAATGAGCCTATGCTTCTAAATGGGTCTTGTGCCCCGAGAGAGCAGCGGCATTCTGGGAGTCTCCCTGGGGATGCTTCCTTCACCACTCCAGCCCTCCTCATGCCACCTGCCTTTGAAGGCTTGACCAGCTGTCCACCCCCAACTCTGACATCCCTGCTTATTTTGGGTCCTGCCTCCTGTGATGAATGTGTGGGACAGAGCCTGGGGCCTGGGCCTGGAATGTAGCAAGTGTGTGACACTGTGCAGCTCAGCGATCTCTGGACCTCAGTTCCTTCGTTTGTAGGCTGAGCCCACCCCACAGGGTTGCCGCGAGGATTACAGAAGGAAGTGGGGGCGTGAGGGCTTCACAAAGCACACGCACGTGTTATACATTGGTACGTAGGGGATACCAGTGGTTATTATTGTGGGTAGTGAGCTAAATGCTTGTGGGGTGGTTTCATTGATGAGCCCACTCTTCTCTTCCAGCTGACATAGACACTTCCTCACAGAGGGTGGCTCGGGAGTGGGTCCTCCCAGATTCCGGGCCTCGCTTTCCTCCCCCTCTCCCATGCATGTGTGTCATTTACCTGACTCTTGAGCCCAGTGTGTCTGGTGCTTTGGGGGACAGTGGATGGTGGGTTCTTTTTTTGATCCTGAAGAGCTGTTACCCCCACAGTGATGAGCCCAATGGGTACCTCCTGCGTGTCTCTCTCCTGTTGGCTTCTGCACCCCACCCCGGCCTCTGGCAGATTCTCTGCTCCTCGCTGAGTGTGGAGATGGAGTTCCAGGCCTTGGAGTATATACCATTACCCAGGACTGCTGTAACAAAAGGCCACAAACTTGGTGGCTTCATGTGACAGAAATGTGTTCTTTCGTAGTTCTGGAGGCCAGGAGTCTGAACTCAAGGCATCGGTGGGACTGTGCTCCCTCCAGAGGCACTAAGGGGGAGGAGGATCCTTGCTTGCTTCCAGCTTCTGGTAGATCCACGCGTCCTTTTGGCCTATGGCTTCATGACCCCGCTCTCTGTCCTCACTGGCCTTCTCTGCTCCCGGGTGCCTCTGCTTGGTGGGTCATTTAGTGGGATGCTCATCATTGAGTTTTGGCCATCAGGTAATCCAGGGTGCTTTCATCTTGAGATCCTTAACTGAATTACTTCTGCAAAGACCCTTTTTCCAAATAAGGTGACATTCACAGGTTCCTGGGGGTGGACATATGTTTTGGGGGGCTCCCATTTACCCCACTCTGGGGCATGGGTTGCCCACTCCTGGCAACTCCTGATGGGAGCTCAGTGAGGCCCAGAAGTTCTGCCAGCACCTGCTCACCCCTGTGTAGTTGGATGTCATTCAAGTGTGATAGGAGGTGTGTGTGGGGGGGTGGGGGGGTAGGGGCAGGGGCAGGAGAGACTGGCTCAGTGCAGCTCCAGCTCTGTCCGGAGGGAGCGATGCATGTTCTTCCCATTCTTGCTACCACAGGGCCTAGTACGTTAGGGGCCCACAGTAAGTGCTTTATAAACACTTAGTGGTCAGTGCTTAATAAATATTCATAACAGGGGTGCCCGATGGCTCAGTTGGTTGAGTGTCTGACTTTGGCTCAGGTCATGATCTTGCACTTGGTGGGTTTGAGCCCCGTGTTGGGCTTTGCTGACAGCTCAGAGCCTGGAGCCTGCTTGGGATTTTGTCTTCCTCTCTTTCTGCCCCTCCCCCCCAAGAATAAATAAACATTAAAAAACAGTAATAAATATTCATAACAGATGATTATGAATCTTCATTGACCGATCCAGCCTTGAGAATGTGGCATTGAACATAAAAGCCCAATATTTGCTTGGAGGAGAATTTTCATAAGACCTTTTTGCAAGTAAAAAACCAAAAAAACACAAACTATTTTTAATAAAATGATACATGCCTCTTATAAAAAAAAAATGAGCAATTGTAAAATACAAAGAAAGCAGGAAAAAAGTCCTAATACTAATCCTACCATCCAGACATATTCCTTCCTACCATTTGCTAAGCATACAGACCTCTCGGCGGCATCGTACACACAGATAGAGGCATAAATAAATGGGATCTCACCGCTTGTGCTCCTTTGTAATAAAGAGTTAAATTTGATTTTACTTGCATTTAACCAGTGAGGAAAAAAAAACCAGGCAGCTCAGAAGGAATTGCTGAAGTTTAGGTAAATGTTTCCTCTCCGTAAGAGATACTAATTTCTAGAAGAGTCCTTTAAAGATGAGGTAAAAGATTAAAACAAACAAACAATGACAAATCTTTGAAGGTGGAGACATTATTACTATTTTGCTAAATTATTTCAGCTTTGTAACACCGTGGTTGGCTCCTTGGAGGGGAGGAGGTGCTCAAGTCTGTGAACTTGGCCCCTCAGCAGACATGACACACTCTTGGATGGGAGCAGCCCTGCCCTTAGCAGGAGGCTGGGCTGGCAGGGCCTCTCTCCATGGAGGGAAGGCTTCTGAACCCCCCCTCCCCCCCAGCTGAGTTAGATGTGGAAAAGGAGCCTGTTTTGGGAGTGAATTGGGTTTGTTAGCAAATGATTGGGCTGAGCTGATTTGATTTGGCAGCAGGATAGAGAAGTTTCTGAAATGTCAGATGTTAATATAATGGCTGGTTGGCTCTAAATGGAAAGCAGGACTGAGGGGTGGATGGCCAAGTGGTGTCATGTGCGGTAGGAGAGGAAAAGGGGGACTGGAGACAAGGGAAAGAGGGGGTGGGGAGGGGAGAAGAGGCAAGGAGAGGGTGGAGGGTGAGAAGGCAAGAGAAGGGGTGGAAAGGGGTGGGAGAGGTGAGGTGGGGGGGGCTGGTGGGCTTGGCCCCAGTTAGTCCTCACATAGGCTTCCTTTGACCACCATGATGGTGAAAGATTCCTTTCAGTAGTATTGGAAGGGATGTGCTCTCTCTTACAGACATTCTTCTCATATCTTCCCCAGCTCCTGGAAGTGGCTGTGTTTAAGACCTCTGCCAGATGTCCACCTGCTTTTTCTAGAGCTCTCCCTTCTCAGGGGCTAGTCCTGGTGGGGAACCTGCGCTTAGGAGATCTGAACTGCATCTCACCCCACAGACACATTGGGGATCAGGATGATTCTGAGAATCCAGCCAGATCCCCACTGTTCCCTCCCCTGTCCCCCCAACCTCCCCTTGGATGTCCAGATAGAATTTGGAACAGCATTTGAGTGTCCTTTTGAGGTGGTCATTCTATGGTCAGGAGAGTCAGGCCATGTGAAACAGGAGGCAGGAGCTATGGCTTATTTATCTCTGTCTCTTCATACTTGGTGACCTTTTGTTGAGCTGGGAAGATATGATCTCTATTCTTTGAGGGTATGATGGCTGCGAGGAGGCAGAAGCCCCAGAAATTACCTCTGAGAGTGACCCAAGATGGGACATGACCTTCCTTAAAGGGTCCAGTGGTCCCTGCTTGGGTGTGAAGACGAGGGCAGCCCGGGTAAGCTCACAAAGGCAGGGAATCCTTGCATGAGGCTCTGCCACTTCCCCATGAGGGGATGGATCCTGGGGCCTGGGAGCCCCAGAGCAAATCCTTCAAGCACCAGAACAGTGAAGCAGAAAGTAGCTTAGGAACCATGGTCAGATCTGGGGAGTAGAAAGGTGGCTCTTCCAGCACTGGAAGGGTCTAGTAAGTGTCAGGGTTGGGCCTGGTCACCCAGAGAGCAAGGCTGATACTGGGGCCCAGGGCCCCAGGCCCCCAAGGTTGGTGCTGGCAGCGGAGGTGGGAGCCAGGAGACCCGGGCATCCAGCTCATCACACCAGCTGCGTGGCTGTGGACAGGCAGGGCCCCAGCTCTTCTTTGCATGGCTTGATTCCTCACCACCTGCTTGGGTAGTCTTCTTGCCACATGAGTCCCAGGCCGAGTGGCGATCAGGAGTCCCCACCTGGTTTCTTGAAGGTTGACAAAGAGGTTCAGGGCAGCTATCAAAATAAAAGTTCGCCCCAGGCTGTGAATATGTGCCAGAGCATTTCAGTTTTGAGGAGTGAGGAGAGATTACCCAGTGAGAGGCGTCGTGCTCCTCCCTTCCATTCACGGTTCCTGTCAAGAGGTCAGTACTAGCTTCTTATGGCTGCTGAAACAAATGACCACAAACTTAGTGGCTTAAGACAACACAGATTTATCCTCATAGTTTTGGGGGTGAGAAGTCCGAGGTGGGTCTCACTGAGCTAAAATCAAGGTGTTGCCGGGGCTCCGCCCTCCCATTGTGAGCACCAACGTTGGGCCAAGTCCTTCCCACGTTGCCATCTCTCTGCTTCTCTTCCTCTGGCCTCCGGATTATCAGGACTCCTGATTACAGTGGGCACACCTATGTAATCGAGGATCCTGTTCACCCTAGGTTCAGCTGAGTTAGCAACCTTAATTTCATCCGCAACCTAATTCCCCTTTGTGGCCATGTAACCTCCCGTATTCACAGGTTCTGAGGACTGGGACAAGAGCATCTTTTGGAGGGGCTCATTATTCAGCCTATGACAAAGTCAGGCCACCTCCACAGTTCAGCAGGAGACACTGAGCTTTGTTAAGACTTGAGTTCCTCATCTATAAGATGGAGGATTTTTACTCACTTTCTTAAGGAAATCCCAGAAGCCCAACACACAGTATG
Source organism: Proteles cristata cristata (assembly GCA_017311185.1). Taxonomy (NCBI): domain Eukaryota; kingdom Metazoa; phylum Chordata; class Mammalia; order Carnivora; family Hyaenidae; genus Proteles; species Proteles cristata. The sequence continues at coordinate 757,420 of JAESUZ010002578.1, forward strand.
TCTTCTTCCTGTGGGTTCCATGGTTCCGTGGCTGATGGTCTGTCTGCCTGATTTCATTGCTTTGTGAGACCATGACCGAGTATATGAGTTCAGACGTCCTTCCCTGATCTTGGGTTTTGAGGGTAGGCGTGTCCTTTGTCCCTAAGCGTTTCTACAGGAAAAGGCCACACAACACTCATGCTGTCGAGAGCTGAGGTATGACCTCAATTCTGCTACGTCAGGTCAGCCATTTGCTGATTCCCTCATCCAGGTGGAAATAGTACCCTGCCTTGAGGGCAAAAAAGTGACTTCTGTGAGCTGCCCTCAGCCCTGACGTGGAGGTGTCCACTCTTTTCTTGAAAGGTGATGCCGTTGCCTGCCCTCTTCCTCCCATTAGTTTCTTCCTTCTCATCAGAGTGGGCTGCTCTAGGCCTGGGGGCCTGGGGGCCCGGATTATCCAGGGGTGAGGGAGGCAAGGTGTGGGAGCGGAGACAGGAGCTTCATTATGCTGAGACCGGCTGCACTTAGATAACCCTCCCCAGGTGACCTGCCTGGCACGGAAAGTCCCCCTCTCAGTCCCCCAGGTCAGATAGTGTTGCCTGGCTACAGAGCGGCCAGCAAAGCCCTGGCTGGGAGAGTAAATAGGCACACATGTTTAAAACTCAGTATCACCGGGTATGCAAACACCCTCGCGGGGCCTTCCAGCTCACTGATAATCTCTAAATCTCCATGATGCACGAGCGTGGGGGGTGCTCTGCACTGAGACCCAGATGGTCTCTTCTGGGAATTGGCTATCAGCTGTTGTGAGGGACAGGGACAAGACCGGGGACTTACGGCCTCAGCCCCAGGAGGGCGATCACCCTGGTCACCTGGGCGAGACTCTTGAGAGACCCTGGGGCTGGCCTGGCCTCCTCAGCTGGTTGGGGCTTTGAGGGCAGGGGCTGGTGGCCTGGGTCAGGTCGGGGCTCTGGGACTGTGCGTCCAGACTGTGTCTTCGACTGCACAGAGAGTTGTGTGGTGGACATGGGCCCCGTGGACTGTGGATCAGCAGAAGTGGAAGGAGGGAGATCAGACTGGGGTCTAGTCTGGGCAAAAAGTTGGAGGAGGCTTGAGACTGGGGGCGGGTTGGTGGTGGAGATGATGAGAAATGGATGGATTTGACTTGTATTAAAGGGGTTGAGCCAACAGGATGTGCTGTTGGGCTGGACGGGGGCAGAAGCTAGGTGTCTCGTTGTCCTAGATGGGACTTGAGCCATTGCTCATATGGGTGTTTTGGTCCCATATTTTTGAGATGGAAAGGCTTGGAAAGGTTCTGGGGAGAAGATCAGGGGCTCAATTTTGGAGGGGCTGTGTTTGGATATTCATGAGACAGTGAAGTGGGAAAACAAATACGCATTTGGAAATGCTGATTTGGAAGCGGGAGTAGTGCTGAGAGATGATAAGGGCAAAAGTTCTTGGATTTGGCAACATGGAGGTCATTGGTGACCTTGAAAAGAGTGGTTTCAGGGGAGCTTTGGGGCCACTTTGATTAGCCATGGTGACAGGAAGACTGTGTCACGTAAGGTGCACAGAATTCCACAGAACGGACCAGATTGGCCAAGCATAGCTGGAGCTGGAGGTGTGGCCTCTTGTGCGTGGCCAGACTATCCTGGTGGCTAAGGCCCTGTCACTGTCCTGCCCTGGGAAGGCAGTGCTCCTTTCGCATTCAGGACACACTGTTTCCCAGGGCGGAACAAATCCAGGCTGCCTGGTGGTGCTATGAGAGGTCATATGGGTGAGTGTAGGCCTACCAGCCCAAGCCTCCTGGCCAAAAGGAACTCCCAATTTAGTGAAAGTGGGGCTGTGCCTTGGGGCTAGGGCATATCACCCGCCCGCTGGGGACCTGAAAAGGTCCTGGAAGTGTGTCTGGGTCTGTAAAAGGCCAGCACCCTCTTTAGATGGATCTCCGGCATCATCTGTCTCCACTTCATCCTCCCGTCACAGGGAGGGACTTGGAGCCCATCTGTGGGTCTGGACTCTCCATGTGGCTCACCAGGCCCCCTTGTGGCAAGTACCACCAACACTAGCCAGCAGCCCAGGGCTGGGGCTTCAGGGGCCACCGGCTGCTAAGTCAGCTGGGCAGACTGGGGGTCAGGCTGCCAACAGCTCGGGCCCCACCCCGTGTCTGCTGCCTGCCTCCCCAGCCAGGTGCTCCTGAACACATCCTTAGGGAGACCTGGCGTATGCGGGGACGGCGGCACCTCGTCAGGCAGAATGGGTGCGTCTGCTGCGGGTCCCACGTTCCCTGCACCGCATGCTCATCCACAGTGTCAGTCCTGCCCTGTGTACAGCGTCAGCGTGAGGTCCGGAAGGTGGCACCAGCCATCTCAGCCAGGCGCCTACGCCGCTTCCAGCGTATCCCCTGGACACACAGATCTTTTGGTAGAAGAGGAAGTGGATTGCGAGAGAAAGGCTAAGGTCTTCGACTTGGTCCTCCTTCACTCTGAGCACCTTCGTTTGTTGTCTGCTTTTGAGGCGGGACCACTGGGCAGACAAATTAGAAGCAGCAGCAGATACAACTGTTTATTGCAGGAGGCCGTGTGCAGCTGGCTAATGGTCCTCACCTCGGGGGCCCCCAAACCCCAGAGGACCAGGCGTGTGTGTTTGCGTGAGTGAGTGTTTATCATGTGTGTGTGTGTGTGTGTGTTGGGGTGGGTGTATGGTGCATGTGAACATTTGGGTTGTTCTTTGTTGTAGATCCTTTGTTTGGGGTGTCTGTGTGGGGGTAGGTGCCATGGGACCCGGTGTGGGTGTGCTGTATTTGTAGCCCACTGCTGCCCCCAGCCAGGACAGCTGGGCCTGAGGTGGGCAGCCCAGCGGCCCTGCCCCGATCTTACGAGGGCCTGCGTTGGCCCCTGCACCCATTCATCAGTCTCAGCTGGCAAAAGCAAGCGGGAAGTCCTGTAACTTGACATATGGTTTATGGGAAAGAGCTGTTCAGTGTCACCGTCCCCACGCGGCTGTGTGTGTATAATTAGGCTGTTAGAGCTCTGGGCCTGTTCGAATCGCTCGGGACTGAAGCATTTATTTAGGTAATTGTTAATTGGAAGATGGAGAAGGGAAAGAACGTGCAATTTGCAGACATCCCCTTCCTGCAGGTTAGCCTGAAACGAAACCCTCAGTAGAGGGGGGAGGAGGCTGGAGCCCTCCCCTTCCCCCCAGCCTTCCTTCTGCCTTCTCCCACTGGGGGAGGAGACAGTTGGGCATTTTAGGGGCCACCAGGCCTGAGGATGACTCAGATGGCATCTCTCAGGCACATTGGGAGCGCGAGCCCCCAAAGTTACCCATTCCCTATGACTTCTTTTCTGATACTGCCCTTTGCTTAGCCAAGCCCAGCGGCACAAAAACATGTATTGATTTATTCAGTTCTCAGTCCAGTGCATCTGATGAGAACCTGCTCTATTCTAAGCAAGGGACTGGCTTCAGCCAAATCCCAGGGATCTGTTGTCCTGGATGGAGGGAAGTGTTATCAGGAAGAGCCCGGATAATTGAAATTCTGGCTTAGATAATCTCTACACCTCGCTCTTGCCACTTAGTAACTGTGCTGGTGTGGGCATGGGGGCGGGACAGCTTTACTTTTCTTCATGGTCTCAGAGCAGGGGTTGTCCAGCTGGGAGCACCTCCCAGGGAGGAGGGTCCGTGTCCCTAGGGTGGCAGCGTGGCCCCTGTGGAGGGGAGGGTGATCCCTGTATACTCTGAATGAGTGTAAAAACTGAGGCACAGAGCTAGGAGAGGCCTGTTGAGAAGGCCAGTCGGTATGTGGTATATGTTAGGGTAGGTGCTTTAGAAATGGAGTGGAGCTGGCATCCTCCACTCAGCCTTGCCCGAAGCTTCAGAGTGAGTTGGGGAGTGAGACTAGGAATAATCTTTATCCTGGAGATGAGTGAACTGAGCTCTGGTCAGGCACCCAGGTTTGTGCAGGGACCTTGCCCAGGGAATAAGTAAAGACCACCAAGGAGTGATGGAGGGAAGGAGCCACGTCTCTGACACTCAGCCGGACACCCACCCACCAGCGCCAATTAGGAGAGAGAAATGCCACGGACGCTGCATTTCAGGGCCAAGAAGGCTTGGGGGGGAAGCAGAGGTTTTCTTGGAGGCTGACACTGCCCTTTGCTCCCACCCTCTCAGCCTCAGGGTTGCTATATTTCCTGTTCCTCAGGATAGGCAGAAGGAGAGGGCTACAGTGTGGCCACTGGCGAGACCAGAGCTCGGCTGACCCCCTCACTTTCCTGCTCATAAGCTTTTGTGTAGGCCGCTGCCTGCCACCTCGCCTCGCCCTGCGCAGGCCTGTAACTTGATAACCTGATGAGATTTGCACAGCTGTGTGTCCAGTCCTCCACCAGGAGGCTTGGACCTGAAGCTGAGCCCGCCCTGGCTGGAGAGCCTGGAAGTTTCAGGCCACAGACTAGACCAGGTGCAGAAGCTGCATAGCCCGGCACCCCAAAGGCTGGCTTGGAGAGCCTCTACTGTGTAGACTCCACAGTTCCTTAACCAGCGCAGGCCTGGGGACAAGTGTCATGCCTTGTTCCAAGGTAGGGACACCCTGGAAGGAGGAACCTCAGATGTTTCCTGGAAAACGGGGCCGGGTCACCCCAGGCAGTGCCCCTTGCAAACACTCGCAGGGTCTCCGGGCCTCGGTCGTAACCACTGATGGTGTCTATCAGCCTACGCCGTACATCCTGCTAATGCTGTAGCTGGGACAGAGCTTTACAGTTTATGACGCCTTTTCTTAAATGCTTCGGGTTCTCACAACTACCTTGGAAGGGAACATTTCTTTCCCCCATTTTATAGATGCGAAAATTGAGTTTTAGAGAGGGACGTGTAGCACTCCCCTTAGCCAGCTGATAAGACACTAGCTTGAGGCTTGTGATTTCAAGTTCAGCATTCTTTCTGCTACCCCAAGAAATAATTACTGAGTACAAATAATTACCGTGCAGCTTCTACTGTATTTCATCGCTTCTAAGATACACACACACACCCCAGCCCCCCATTTAATGTCTCTGAAATCCTCTGCATCTCACTACCAGTGCACGTCAGAGTTTGTGGCTCGTGGTGGTTTTGCTTTGTTAGTCATGCATAAAATAATGTGTATCCTACAATGGAGATCACTTTTAGATGCGGTGAGACCTGGTGTGGATATGCATAGCTTCTGCCTGCCAGGAGTTCTTCATTGAGAGGACAGATCAGCCAGTCCTAGCCATTACGGGCTAACAGGACATAGTACATACCCAAATCAAGTCAAGTGCTATGGGAATTCTGGCTGAGGACTTTCAGAACAATTTTAGGGAAGGACAGGTGGGGTTTGGAGCCTGAGCCTTCTGCTGCATGTATACCCACCAGCAGATCCAGACCCTGCCCCGCGGCCCTGTTGACGTGCTGGTTAGAACTTGGACTCCGGTGGCTGACCGTATTTGTCTCGCCGATGCTGGCTGTTGACCTAGTTATTTGTTCTCTCAGTCAGCCTCAGTTTCCACACATGTAGAGTGGGGATAATAATAGTGACGGCCTCCAAGGAGTCATGAGGATTAGAGTCCAGGACCTGGCACATGTCACGAGAGCCCGGTAAATGCTCCCATCACGAATGCAGAGTCTATAAACTTGAAAGGTTCAGACTCGGCAGACGCTTGTTGATCGGTTGCTGTCCTTGTGTTAGGCGCACGTACATTTGTCATCTCATTTCATCTTCAGAAGCACCCGGGAAGGTGGAGATCGTTATTCCAATTTTACAATTGAAGAAAATGGGGCCCAAGGTCACACAGCTGGCCAGTGGCTGGGCTGGGATTTGGATGCTGGTCTGTCTGACTCCCACTCTGGTGCTCTTTCTCCTGGACCACAGCTGCTGGTGAAAAATTCCAGGCAGGGAAGGAAACCTTGCTGATCCAGGTGAACTTGCTACAGGCGGGATATTTTCTAATCAAATTATTACTGTTGGGGTCCTTTAGAATTTTTTTTTAAATGTTTATTTATGTTGAGTGAGAGAGAGAGAGAGAGAGAGTATGAGCAGGGGAGGGGCAGGGAGAGAGGGAGACACAGACTCTTAAGCAGGCTCTAGGCTCAGAGCTGTCACCATAGAGCCCGATGATGTGGGGCTTCAACCCACGAAGCGGGAGGTCATGACTGAGCTGAAGTCGGAAGCTTAACTGACTAAGTCACCTAGGCACCCCCTTGTTGGGGGTCCTTAATAGTGTATTTTCTGGTGTAGATGGAAGAGAGGTCTCATTTCAAAGGCACAGGAGGCTAATATGACAGAAGGGAGCTTTGCCCAGACCTTTATCTCCCGTCTCCACCTCCGCATGGGCGGCGGGCAGCTTCGTCCCCCCAGCATGGCTGTTTGTCTCCCTGGCCCTCGTTCCTTCTGTCCTCAGGACTCATTGTGGGCCTGCCCTGCTGCCCGCTCTGGAGAGGCCACCGGGGTGCAGTCCTGGTGCCACCGGTGCTCAGGACCCTGCCAGGGGCCGTGGGCCTCCTTGCCCAGAGACTCCTTCCTGCTCTCTTGAGTTTAGCAAAGGCAGACACCTTCCCCCCACCCTTTGCCCTCCTTCCTCTCCGGTCTCTCCACCTTGTCCCCTCTTTCACCTGGTACACTTGGCTCTGCTTCTCACAGGCTCTGTGACCCTAAGCAGGTCAGTTAACCTCTCTGAGCTTCATTTCCCACCTCCTCCCCAACTGGATTATCCTAAGAGTCAAATGGGAGGTAGTGGGAACAAATCCTAGGCCTGGGTATTGACTCCTGCTCTACCACTGTGCATCCTCAGGTGCAGGACTTAATTTCCTTGTATCTCCGTGGTCTTACCTGCAGAATGGGCAGAGTAACTCCTTTCTGGAAAGTCCTTCCTTTGTATCATACTCCTCTGTGCATCCGTGCAGGCTTATCCCCATCACTGCTCCTCTTTTATTGGGTTGTAATTCTTTACTTAGGTGGTTGTCTTAGTCACTAGATGGAAGTCAGTTCTTTTATTCGATTATTCACTCAGCAGGTATTTACTGAACACCTATGTGCCAGGTGCTGAGGTTACAGATGAAGTGGGGGGAGCAAACAAATTACAGTACAGAGCGAGGAGGGATTCCCTAGGGCATGTGCAGGATACTGTGGGAGTACCATCTGGGGAAGGGATGGAAGCCAGGAAGGCTTCCTAGAAGAGGTGATTTGCAAGCTCAGGCGTAAAGGGCAAGTAGGAATCAACCAAATAAAAGGGAGCAGGTAAGAGAGCGACTGAGGCTGGTCTTCACTGGGTGCCCTGCCTTAAGCCAGTGCTTGCCTCAGAGGGGATCAGTCGTTCCCTCTTTCCTTCCTCACTGCTGCTGCCTCCGAATGCATTGCTGTGCAGGGACAGGGTATTGGACCCAAGGCTCACTGGACCCTGGGGCACTGTGGCAGGAGGGTTTGCAGAAGTATTCTGGGGAAGGTGTCCCGGGGAGCTGGCCTACAGGAGTGGGTGTGGCAGGGTGGGGTGAGGGGTGACTCATTGGCTCTGAGCAGGAATGCAGATGAGCCAGAAGCAGGTGCAGGAGGGAACAGGGCAGGTGTTGAAGGTCTGGAGCCTTCCTCTCGGTTCCTTTCCCTGGGGGGCAGTTGGAAGGGACATTAGCAGCCTCTGCAGCCAGGGCTCCCCTTAGCTCACGGCTCCTACAGCTGTGTGCACATCCTAGCGCTCTGCCCCTCTCTCCCCACCCCTTATGACTTCCAGTGTCATTTCAAGCCCCCAGGGATGGACCCATGCCAAGGCTTCTCTGACCTCCATTGAGCTTTTGCCCTCCTCCAGCCTCTGGGGACATTTCCTGAAGCTCAAGCAGGAGCAGGGTGGGGCTGGGCTGGGGAGAGGAGATGGGCCCTGCGCCTGGTAGTGGGCTGGGTCAGAGGAGGAAGGCAGGGACGGGATCAGCTTCTGGGGTGGCGCGGAGCAGGTGCTGGGGTGCTTTTCACGCTATCAGCTGGAAGGCTGAAGGTCTTTGTCTTTCGTCCTCCACGGGACACACCACAATCCTATTCTAAAACACCTTGCAAAGTGGGTCAGATCTCTCCATTTTACACATACGGAAACTGAGGCTCAGAAGCTGCTCACACAGCTTGTAGCAGCAGAGCCATGAGTTAAAACCTTGTGTGCCGCACGGCAGGTCCGGGGCTGCCCCACACCACACTGCCTCTTTTGGAGGGATTAAAAAAATTCATTCCTCTCCTTCTGAGCCTGGGACGTTTCTTTCTTGCCCAAAGAGGGAATGGGACCTATGGATGTGGATGGCTGTTAAAAGTGATAAGTTTATTAGTGTTAGAAAGAGACTCGCGGACCCAGGTGAGCCCTGGGCTGAGCTCCGGGGCTTGGCTCCTCGCTCCTACACTTGTGCTCTTGTTAATGGCACGGGGCTCTGGCGCCTCTGGGCCCTGAGCTGTGCAGGCCAAGTGCATCTCTCCAAGCCATTTGCTTTATGTATTTTTAATTTTCCATATGGGATAACCATAGATCACGAGGACTGCTCTCTTTTTAAAGTACATTAAAAATTTTGTTTTTTACCCAAAGAAATGCATGTAATGATTCCAAAAAAAAAACCGAACAAACCCCTCAGGCTGCTTGTGAAAGAAAGCAGTTGGCCTGCCTCTACCCTCCTCGTATAAGCCCCTTCTGGAAAGGAGACACTTACTCTTTCAGGTGGTTCTTCAAGCCTTTGAGTAGGACGATGGTTCAGAATCTGGGATTCACGTGAAGGCCTTTAAAGTCGCAGGCATCTGCTGTTGTTCTTTTCCTTGGTTCTTATTCTCCTCGTGTATAGGGCTTCCCAGTTCACAGATGAGAACATTGAGGTCCCAAGCACACAGGGTCCTGCCTTCCATCCCCCTTGGCAGACCAGCAGCGTTGAGAACTCATCCAAAGATAGAAGGGCAGGATGCTTCCTGCACCCTGACTTTCCTATGCTCCCAAGTGGGTCTCCCCTTCCAACCTGCTGGAATGATGCACCCCTTGGGAGGCACCCCTTGCTCTGATGACACATGACCACCAGTCCTGGGTTCCCAGGAAACTGGCACTGGCAAAGGAGGGGTCAAAGGTCAGGGCTAGTCAATGTGGAATAACAGCTCCGGGCGGACACCCAAATCCTGCAGTTCCTTGTTTGATCTTAAGGAAGTTGTCCAACGTCAGCAGCAGCCCAGCAGCTGGGGCTGTAGCAGCAGCAGCTACAGTGGTGCTCAGGCAGACAGACGGGCCCCCTGACTTGCAGAGAAGGCACTGGTAGAAGATGATGGATTTCTTAAAGAATCTTTTGGTGAGTGTCCCCAGGCTTGAGGGGAGTGCCTGTCGGGGCCCTGCTGCCCCAGTGGGTGGGCGGGGGAGGAGCCAGAGTCCCTTCTCCTTTCGCCTGGCAGGGAGCCCCTGGTGGCTCTTGGCCTACCATGGGGCATGGAAGCCACCTCCTGTCACTCAGGGGGAGGAGGCGCATAGCTCAGAGACGGGGGGGTGTGGGGGGGTGGGGGGGTGGAGGGGGGGACTATGTGTGTGGAGCGGATTGTGGGAGGCCGTGGGGCAGAGTTGGGGACAAGAGCCTTTCCTCCCTGCCCTGGAGATCTGAGATGGGATCCTGGCACGGGACTGGGCAGAACTCATCTTGGTGCAGGTCTGACAAGGCCTGTTGGCGCTGTGCCGGAGCCTGAGGGGCCCCTGGCCAGCTGCAGGCTGTGGTGCAGGTGGGGGAGGCCCAGGTGAGGGGAGGAGGAGGGGCGCTGGAGCTGGGCTTCCGCCTGGCTGCACGTACTTGGAGCTGGCCAGGCCTTCCCTGTAAGGCCAGCCCCCTCTCCCCTTTGTGCTGGGGTGCCCTGGATGGCCCTGGCAGGGGCTCAGTGTGCTGTCACAGAGCCTCAGGGCTGTGCAGCTAGTGTGCACTAGGTAGTGGTGTGTGTGTAATGTTCCCTGCTGGCCTGAGGAGTCAAGATCGTCTCCCTGAAGACTCTGTGGGTCCCTTGTTTCCCTGGGCCAGGCCCTTTATACCGTGCTAGGGAACATGGGGGACCTAGATTGACTGGGCGAGGCTGGGACTGCCGGGCTCTTCCTCACTCACAGACCTGTCTGCTGCAGGCTGGGGTGGGCTGTGTTACCTTCCTTTCTCTAGGGGAGCTGAGGGTGACAGTTTAGGGATGCATGTGGGCAGTGATAGGACCCTTGTTTGGGAGGGGCTAAGGAGCCCCCCATGTCTGAGGCCATGCTGCTGCTAGTTCCAGGAGAGAGGATGAGGCTAGGGACCCCGTTACTAAGCAGAAATGGCCTGAACCCCCTGGACCTTGGCAGTGGTGTGGAGTGGTATGTTGGAGTTTTTTTGTTTTCTTTTTTTTTTTTTTAAGTTTATTTATTTATTTTGAGAGAGAGGATCCCAAGGAGGCTCTGCTCTGTCAACACAGAGCCAGATGCTGGGCTCGATCTCATGAACCCTGAGATCATGACCTGAGCCAAAATCATGAGTTGATGCTTAACTGACTGACCCACCCAGGTGCCCCTGTTGGAGGGTTTTAAGCTGGGGACCCGTGTCATCTGCTTTATGTTTCAGAAAGACCATGTGGCTGTCATATGGGGAGCTGATTAGGGAGGCTCTGGTATGGAGGCTGGGAGCCTGGTGAGGAGGCTGCTGTGTGGTCCTGCTGAGGGGCATTGAGATGTGGTGGAGGCAGTGGGGGTGGGGGGGGGATGCGGACAAGTGCTCAGACTTGGGATATATTTTGACAGTGGACTTGCAGTCACATTGGGGGTGGGGAATGAGGCATAAAGAATCCAATGACGACCGTGGAGATCTGTCCTGAGCTTCAGGTTGGGTGGAGGAAGGCTTTCAAGGAAAAACATTAATGGGAGTTCTAATGGATGTTCCATTGGGCCTTGAGAAGTCTGAGATGCCCAGCAGACCTGTGTGAGGTGTGGAGTTGGCAAACCCAGATGGATCTGGACTTGACTCTGGGTTCTCCCTTTCCTGGGTGCTTACTGTGGGCAGATTGCTTAACTGCTCTGACCCTCCCACCCTCTCACCTACTCCCGGGGCACTTGTGAGGCTTTTGTTGTGGCATCTGTGAAGTGCTTGATTCAGTGCCTGGGACATCATGGCTGCCCAACAGAGGACACCTTGGGGCTTCCTAAAATTTTGCTTATATCATCCCATTTTCCAGCTCAGGAACATTCCTCTTGGCTTCCTATTGTACAAGGCAGAGCTCAGAACTTCTGTCTTGTGGGCTGATTTGGCCAAATCAGAGTTAATACCTGTTTTCCTCAAACTATTCTAAAAAGTAGAAGAGGAAGGAAAGCTTCCAAATACATTTTATGAGACCAGCATTATCCTGAGATGCCAAAACCAGCCGAAGACACCACATGAAATCTATAGGCCAGCACCCCTGGTGAACATAGATACAGAAATCCTAGACAAAATATTAGGAGACTGCATGCAACAATACATTAAAAAGATCGTTTACCCAATCTAGTGGGATTTATTCTGGAGATGCAAGGATAGTTCAATAATCGCAAATCTATCAAAGTGATAAACCACATCAACAAAAAGAAGGGTAAAAATCCCTCAACATAAAAGACAAATATGAAAACCCACAGCTGACATCATACTCAATGGTGAAAAACTGAGAGCTTTAACTTTACGATCAGGAATAAGACAAGGATGTCCTATCCTGGCACTTTTGACGTAGTACTGGAAGTTCTAGCCATAGCAATCAGACCCCCCCCCCCCGAAATATATATGTATATATATGTGTATCAAAAGTGGTAAAGAAGTTAAATTGTCACCATTTGCAGACAACGTATTATACATAGAAAATGCTAAAGACTCCACCAAAAAATTACTAGAAGTAACAAATGATTTCAGTAAAGTCACAGGATACAAAATTAATACCCAGAAATTGGTAACGTTTCTATACACTAATAACAAAGTAGCAGAAAGAGAATTTAAGAAAACAATTCCATTTATAATTGAACCAAAAGAATGAAATACCTAGGAATAAACTTAACCAAGGAGTTGAAAGTCCTCCAAAAATGATAAAACATTAATGAAAGAAATTAAAGATGACACAAGCAAATGGAAAGATATTCCATGCTCATGGATTGGAAGAATTAATATTGTTAAGATGCCCTGATTACCCAAACCAGTATGCAGATTCAGTTCAATCTCTACCAAAATGCCAACATTTTTCACATATCTAGAACAAATACTTCTAAAATTTGTATGGAACCACAAAAGACCCCAAATAGCCAAAGCAATCTTGAACAAGAACATAACTAGAGGTAACACAAGTCCACATTTCAAGATATACTACAAAGCTGTAGTAATCAAAGCAGTATGGCACTGGCACAAAAATAGACACATAGATCAGTGGAACAGAAAAGAGAATCTAGAAATAAACCCACACTTATGTGGTCAATTAATCTATGATAAAGGAGGCAAGAATATACAATGGAGAGAAGACAGTTTCTTCAATAGTGTTGGGAAATAGTTACAGCTATATGTAAAAGAATGAAACTGGACCACTTTCTTACAGCATACACAAAAATAAAATCAAAATAATTAAAGACCCAGACCTGAAACCATAAAAATCCTAGAAGAAAACACAGGCAGTAATTTCTCTGACATCGACCATAGCAACATTTTTTCTAGACATGTCTCCTATGGCAAGGGAAACAATAGCAAAAATGAACTATTGGGACTACATCAAAATAAAAACCTTTTGGTGCGCCTGGGTGGCTCAGTCAGTTAAGCATCTGACTTCATCTCAGGTCATGACCTCACAGCTTGTGAGTTTGAGCTCCATGTCAGGCTCTGTGCTGTTAGCTCAGAGCCTGGAGCTGCTTTGGATTCTGTGTGTGTGTCTTCCTCTGCCCCTTGCCTGCTCATACTCTGACTGTCTGTCTATCTCTCAAAAATAAGTGATAAAACATTACACAAAATTAAAAATAAAATAATAAATTTTTGCACAGCAAAGGAAACCATCAACAAAACAAAAAGACAATTTAGTGAATAAGAGAAGATATTCTCAAATGATATATCTGACAAGGGGTTAATATCCAACACCAAAAATAAAATAAAACCCATCCAATGGCTCAGTCAGTTGAGTGTTCAACTCTTGGTTTTAGCTCAGGTTATGATCCCAGGGTTCTGGGATTGAGCCCCACATCCAGCCTGTGCTGAATTGTGGAGCTTGCTTAGGATTCTCTCTCCCTCTGTTCCTCTCCTCTACTCATGCTCCCCCCTCCCCAACCTCTCAAATGAAAGACAAACAAAACACACATACCCAACAGTCTGATTAAAAAACAGAGAGATGGGGCGCCTGGGTGGCTTAGTCGGTTAAGCGTCCGACTTTCGCTTAGGTCATGATCTCGCTGTTCGTGGGTTCGAGCCCCGCATCAGGCTCTGTGCTGGCTGCCAGTTCAGAGCCTGGAGCCTGTTTCAGAGTCTGTGACTCCCTCTCTCTCTCTGACCCTCCCCTGCTCATGCTGTCTCTCTCTCTCTCTCTCTCCTAGAAATAAATAAAATATTAAAAAAAAAAAACAGAGAACCTGAACAGATATTTCTATAAAGAACATATACAGATGGTCAGCAGACACATGGAAAGATGCTCAGCTTCACTCGTCATCAGGAAAATGCAAATTAAAACCACAATGAGATGTCACTTTACACATGTCGGAATGGCTAGAAATAACAAGTGTTGGCAAGGACATAGGGAAAAGTGAATCCTCATATACTGACAGTGTGAATGTAAATTGGTGCAGCCACTGTGGAAAACAGTGGAAGTTCCTCAAAAAAATTAAAAATAGAACCACCATATGATCCAGTCATCCTACTGGGTATTAACCCAAAGAATATGAAAACACTAATTTGAAAAGATATGTGCACCCCTATGTTTATTGCAGCATTATTTACAATAGCCAAGATGTGGAAGCAGAGTGTCTGTTAACAAATGGATAAGGAAGGTGTTTTATATATGTACACAGTGGAATATTATGTAGCCAGAAGGATGCAATTGTGCCATTTGAGACAACATGTATGGATCTAGAGGGCATTATGCTAAGTAAAATAAGTCAGATTGAGAAAGACAAAATACATATGATTTTACTCATAAGCGGAATCTAAAAAAAAAACCACATGAATAAACAAACAAAGGGCAGAATCAGACTTATGAATACGTAGAGCAAACTGATGGTTGCCATCAGTTTCAGGAGGAGGTTGGAGGATTGGGCAAAATGGTGAAGGGGAGTGGGAGATACAGGCTTCTGATTGTGGAATGAGTAACTCACGTGAATAAAAGACACAGCATAAGGAGTACAGTCAGTGACATTGTAATAGCGACATATCAGGACAGATGGTAGCTACTCTTGTTGGTGAACGTAGCAACATGTATAAACTAGTCAAATCACTGTTGTACACCTGAAACTAATGTAACTCAACTGTACTCAAATTTAAAAAAAAGGATGTTTTGGCAGAATGTGTTCCCTTGAGTTTCCAGATCAGCTTTTCAATTTCTACAGAGAACCCAGCTGAGGTTCTTAATAGAGGTTGCATTCTAGATTGCTTTGGGTAGTTTTGCTGTCTGAAGAATATTGTCTTCTAACCCATGAACAAGGGATGTCATACCATTTATTTATGTCTTCTTTAATTTCTTTCATGGGGTGCCTGGGTGGCTCAGTTGGTTAAGTGTCTAACTTTAGCTCAGGTCATGATCTCGTGGTTCGTGAGTTCGAGCCCTGTGATGGGCTCTGTGCTGCCAGCTCAGAGCCTGGAGCCTGCTTCGGATTCTGTGTCTCCCCCCCTCTCTGCCCCTCCCCTGCTCCCACTGAATCTCTGTCTCTCTCAAAAAATAAACAAACATTTTTTAAAAAGAAAAAAAATTTTTTCATCACTGGTTTGTAGTTTTCAGTGTACAAGTGTTTTACCTCCTTGGTTAAATTATTCTAGATTTTTTAAAATGCTATTGCAAATGGAATGGTTTTCTCAATTTTCTTTTCAGATTTCTCATTGCTCATATATAAAAACAACTGACTTTTGTTGGTTGAACTTGTAGTCTATGGTTTTACATTTTAGCTTTAGTTTGTGTGTGTGTGTGTGTGTGTGTGTGTGTGTGTGTGTGTGTGTGTGTGCGCGCGCATGCACGCACGCACTTGGGCTTTGGGTTCTATATTGGTTCATGTCATCTGCAAATCGAGATTGTTTTATTTCTTCCTTCCCAATTTGGATGCCTTTACTTTTTTCTCTCACCTAATTGCTTTGGCTAGAATTTTTAGTACACTAAATAGTAGTGGTGAGAGTGGGTGTCCTTATTTGGTTCCTGGTCTTATGGATAAATTTTTGGTATGCTTTCAGTGTCATTGAGCATGACTTGGGTTTATAAAACAAGCAAAAAAAACCAAACAAAGTCCTTTAATTATATGGAGGAAGTTTCTTTCTTTTTTCTTTTTTTTCTTTTTTTTTTTTAATTCTAGGAGAGACAGAGACAGTGTGAGCAGGGGAGGGTCAGAGAGAGAGGGAGTCACAGACTGAAACAGGCTCCAGGCTCTGAGCTGGCAGTCAGCACAGAGCCCGACGCGGGGCTCGAACCCACGAACCGCGAGATCAAGACCCAAGCGAAAGTCGGACGCTTAACCGACTAAGCCACCCAGGCGCCCCGGAGGAAGTTTCTTTCTACTTTAGTTCCCTGAGTGTTTTTATTATTGGATTTGACCAAGTTCATCTTCTGCATTAGTTGAGATGATCATGTGTCCTCCCCCCCGCCCTGCCCCATTCTATTAATATGATCTATTACATTGGTTTTCTTATGCTGAACCAGTCTTGCATGCCTGGGATAAATCCCACATGGCCATGGCATGTGGCATGCTGCTCAATATTGTGTGCTAGTATTTTGTTGAGGATTTTTGCATCTATATCTGTCAGGGATATTGGGCTGTAGTTTCCTGCCATTGTAGGTTTTGATAATGAGTTAGGAAGTGTTCTCTCCTCTTCTATATTCTGGAAGAGTTTATGAAGGATTGCTGGTAATTCTTCCTCTTCCTCTCCCTCTTCCCCCTCCACTTTCGCCTCTTCCTCTCCCTCCCCCTCCCTCCTCCTCCTCTTCCTCCTCCTCCTCGTCCTCCTCCTTCACCTCCTACCCAGGTGGTAATTCTTCTTGAAATGTTTGTTAGAGTTTACCATGATTCCATCTGATCTTGGACTTTTCTTTGTTGGGAGCTTTTTGATTATTGAATTGATCTCTTTACTTAGCCCCTCACTCTTATGTTACTTGCCTGGTACCTGTAGTCAGTTGCATTTTCGAATCCTGCCTCAGAGATTTGAATAGATTTCTGCCTAACTTTTTTTTTTTTAATTATTTTTTTAATATTTTATTTATTTCTAGGAGAGAGAGAGAGACAGCATGAGCAGGGGAGGGTCAGAGAGAGAGGGAGTCACAAACTGAAACAGGCTCCAGGCTCTGAGCTGGCAGTCAGCACAGAGCCCGACGCGGGGCTCGAACCCACGAACCGCGAGATCATGAC
>JAESUZ010002579.1:0-76625 GCA_017311185.1 Proteles cristata cristata
ATCTCATGGGTTCATGAGTTCAGGCCCCTCATTGTGCTCCACACTGACAGCATCAGGCCCTGCTTGGGATTCTTTGTCTCCCTGTCTGTCTCTCCCTGCCCCTCCCCTGCTCACTCTCTGTCAGCTCCTTCAAAATCTGTCACAGCCCCACTTGGCCTAAGGTTACACTCCACAAGGAAAGCCTGCATTCCCTGACTGACTCAGGCAGATTTAGAGGGCCAGACATTTTAGCCCAGTGCCAGAAACTCTTCAGGACAATCCAAAGCTCCCTGCCCAGTTGGCCAAGGCCTTATTAAATGGCCGATATGGCTGTTCTACATCATCATGTTCTCCACAATTTGCTGCCCACTTTATTGCTCTTATTCTCCAGTCTACCTCCGCCTTCTTTCTTTACACAGGTGTTGATTCTAATAAACCTCTTAAACCCTGGGCTGTTTTCTTCCAGTAAACCCAACCTATGTTAATTTGAGGTTAAATAGTATACTTGTTGTGTCTCTGGTAATGGCTATGAAGTTGTCTTTTCTATTAGTTCAGATGAATCTTGAATGAGAATGTCAGTCACTCCGTCCGTCCATCCATCCATGTGCTCACAACTTCCAAGTTGTCTTCCATGTGCTGTTCACTGGGTTTTGCCTTTAAGGAGATAGATGAAAGAGAGAAGATATTTATGTGTTAGGTGACTGTGGAAATACAAAGGCTAGAAGTGGAGAGCTTAATAAATAAGCTGTCCCAGACTGATGCACCAACTACAGTGATGGCAATTGGAATGAAAAAGAAAGTGGTGAATGGGAAAGGATGATTTTGATTGAATCACTATAAGGACGTGGTGACTAATGGCAATGTCGGACACCAACAAACCTTTGAAATGAAAGGAAATTAAAAAGCCTGGGTGGCTCAGTCAGTTAAGCGTCAGAGTCTTGATTTTGACTCATGTCATGATCTCCTGGCTCGTGAGTTCAAGCCCTGTGTTGGACTCTGTGCTGATAGCACCGACCCTGCTTGGGACTCTCTCTCCCCATCTCTCCCTGACCTTCCCCCTCTCATAAATAAACATTTTAGAAAAGCAGCATATATGAATGTGAATTAAGTGCAAGTCAAATCAATTTTTTTAATGTTTTTTTTGAGAGAGAGAGGGAATGAGAAAGTGAGAGACAGAGCAAGAACAGGGGAGGGGCAGAGAGAGAGAGGGAGACACAGAAACTGAAGCAGGCTCCAGGCTCTGAGCTACCAGTATAGAGCCTGATGCGGGGCTCGAACTCACAAACCGTGAGATCATAACCTGAGCCTAAGTTGGAGATTTAACCAACTGAGCCACCCAGGTGCCCCTCAAATTAATTTTTGTAGCTTGCTGTAGTTTGTTTTGTGTCATTGACTATTTCTTTACTTTTATTTGTTAACAAAGTATCTTGTGTTTTACTAATGTCCCAAATAGAGCCTATGTAGTCACTAGTTAAACTCCCAACCTTATCAGTTTATTAAAGTGGCCATTACAAATTTATTAGGTCTCATACTTTTTTTGTTTATTTGTTTTATATTTTCTTTGATGTCGCACTTTCCCCACTGTTATACTCTGTTTTTCTCTTGACAGCTGTTCACCTCAGGGTTATTGTATTTTAAAGGATTTCTCTTCTGATTTCCAAATCCAGCAGCAAATGTTTGCCCTTTGATCTTACCAACACACTCCCTGTAATTCTGAGGATCAGTCTTACCGCGTTTTGTAGCCAGCACATGGGTGCTTGTGGATAATGGAATCTTCCAGGGTCTTGCTGGATATAGTGTTTTCTTATGACTACTAGATAAGTCTCCATAAAGAAGTGTCAGTGACAGGAAGTTGAATTCACTTTTCCATGCCAAAATGAAAAAGGTAGTTCAGGATTCTACTTTGGGGTTTGATGATACCTGTCTTTGATATACTCTAGATGATCTTGATCTCAGCCTTGCATAAACTAATGGGATACTAGTGTGGCCTATTTTCGAGTATATTCAAGCTGAAGAGCGATGGTTTTATACTTTTCAAGTATGGCATTTACTAGACCCTCTACATGAGAGTAGTTACATTCTACTCTCCGCTTTTTTGGAGAAAACATATTGCCAAGTTACTCTGAATTCCCTAACACTTTAAAGTAAAATCTATTTTAATTGACTGTTAGAGCACATACAGAAATCTGTTAGTTCATTTTTTAAAACTTGTGTCAGGCACAGTATTTTTCATTGATTGCATACCCTGTGCTGCTTCATAAGAGTCTGTGGCCTAAAAATTGGGAACCATTCTCACAGATTATGGAAACCTACTGGTAGACTTACTTACTGCTCTACATCTGTTACTGATATTGAGGAGATAGCTTTGCATGAATTTTTCATTTATCTCTTTTTGGAAAGGAATAAAACAACACGATTCAAATATATCTTTTCTCTTTTCCTATCACTGGACTTACATGCAATGGAAATATCCTGAAAAATTCAGTCTGACTTTGGAATATCAATGAGGTGAAAGTGTTTTATGCCATGCATATCTTCCTCAAGTTATGATGAGGTTATGCTCCAATAAAACTACAGTAGACTGAAAATATCACAAGTTGAAAATACATTTAATACACCTAACTTGCTAAACATTATAGCTCAGCCTATCCTACCTTCAATGTGCTTAAATGTGCTTAGATTAGCCTACAGTTAGGCAAAGTCATCTAACACAAAGCCTCTTTCATTATAAAGTATTAAATATCTCATGTATGCTATAATAAATGCTATAATAATGCTATACTAAATGCTATACTACAATTGGAAAACATTCTATTTTTGTCAGTCATTTACCCTAGTGATGGAGTGGCTGACTGGGAGCTGTGACTCGCTGCCTTCAGAGGGTAAAGGTTGTGCCCTTTATTGTGTTGAAGTAATTTGCATTTCTGATTAAAGTTTTCCTGGGTATTTTTGAAATATAATAAATTTATATACCTACCTTCATGAAAACAAGCACATTATTTATACATTAATGATATACATATCTGTGCATAGACACACATGGTAAATTTGGAGGTAAATTTTCCTTTATGTCACATTTCTTTCCTCGAAATCCCATAAAGTGTTCAGCACTGTATTTTACCATAAGAACACTGAATTAAGAATAAAACCTATTGATATACTATCTTAATCAAAGTTAATGATTTCAAAATGTGAGAATAGACCTAAAGAGAGATTTTAAGACTTCAAAAATGGTTTACATCAATTATGGGATTATTTCCAGATTGTTGAGCAGACTAAAAATGAGGTGATAATTGTAAAAAGAATTGATATATGTTTAAAATATTGCTAAATGGACATATATTTCTAGACTTGATGAATATCGATGAATCTCTGATGTACTAAAGTAGAATTCTCTGCCCTTACCTTACTTTGCTGTGATACAAATCAATGGAATACGTTCACATGTGAAACATACTTCAATGGATTTATGCACACTTAGATAAAATGTAAAATCTTTTTAAAGTCACTAAATTGGTTAATAACATATATGCTATGATTGTCCATGTTCATAAATAATATCACCTTGATGGGCTGCAGATAACATATACGGTGGATTATTGCAATGTTCAAAAGAGCAGCTATAACTTTGTTACTTTTCTCTCCACTCGAAGAAGGATCTTGAAAAAACAAATAAGTGAGCATCACATTATCATCAAGAATCTTTTCATTCTGTTTTGATCTATTAAAAATGAATAATTAAAAACTCTAACTTTATTAATGACTAACAAGATGACATTTGGTGTCCTCACTTGTGGAGAGATTCTTCTCTCTGTCCACATCATGGATGACTTTAACTGTTACAAATATATATTACGGTACAGATTAAGTCCCATTGATTGGCCTAACTAACATGAAAGTACTAGCTGTGGTAAGCATTAAATATTTAAATAAACATATCTCCCCTTTTTGTGTGTTAATAAAGTTACATGTGAATTATTTTGCCATGGGCAGTACAAGTGAACCAGTACAGAGTAAGGAAATGACACTGTGTAGTAAATTTAATCTACAGGAAGAAAACATGAGAACTATCAATGGTAATGAAATATAAAATAAAAAACTAAATGGACTTTTTCTGTTTTAACATCTTTAAAAGGCATAAGGTTTTTTTAATAATTACTTTTTATTTTAGAGAGAGTATGAGCAGAGGAGAGAAAGAGAGAGAGATGGACACAGAGAGAGAATGTTAAAGGCCTCACACTCAGTGCAGAGCCTGACCCAGGACTTGATCTCACACCCTGGGATCATGACCTGAGCCAAAATCAAGAGTCAAGCACTCAACCAACTGAGCCGCACACTTGCCCCTGCAAGGCATAAAATTGTATAAAACAATTATAACATAGATTACTGGGTCTGTGACACACAGAGATGTAATTCTATGTGACAATTGGAATTGAGTTAGTATAAATCTGGAATAGATGCTAAATTGAGGTGCATATTTTAATTCTGAGCCACCATAAAGTTTTAACTAAAAAAATAAGTTAAAAATCATTGAGCAATTAACATGATGTAATAGAGGAGCGCCTGGGTGGCTCAATCAGTTAAGCGTCTGACTTCGACTCAGGTCATGATCTCACGGTTCGTGGGTTCGAGCCCCGCATCGGGTTCTGTGCTGACAGCGAGCTCAGAGCCTGGAGCCTGATTCTATATCTCCCACTCTCTCTGACCCTACCCTGCTCACACTGTCTCTCTCTCTCTCTCAGAAATAAATAAAACATTAAAAAAATTTTTAGAAAAAACATGATGTAGTAGAAAGAATCCACTTAAGACAGAAGAATGCAATAAAAAACAGACAACAAAAACCAAAGACATGAAACATACAAAATAGAAGATATAAATCCATATAAAAAGATATAAACTAATAACCCTGTATGTAAATGGATTAAACATTCCAAAGGCAGAAATTGTCAGACTTGGTAAAAAACCAAAAGACACAACTGTGTATGGTTTACAAAACACTTTAGATTCAAAAATATGAATAAGTTGAAATTGAAAGGATGGAAAAAGTCTTACTATGCAGTTAGCAACTATAAGAAAGGTGGGATGGTTATAATAGTATTAGGAAAACTAGACTTTAAAACAAATGTTTGTAAAGGAAATGACGGATATTTTTTAATGATAAAATTGTTAATTCATTGGGACTATATAACAGTTAGAAACATACCTGCACCTAACAAATAATCCTAAAATCTATGAAAGAAAGAGTAACACATTTGAAAGGTGAAACAGATAATTCAAAAATCATAGTTGGGGACTTTAACACCTCAGTGTTGATAATGGTAAGGATATATAAACAAAATCTATAAGAATATAAAGTACTTGAAAAACAGTCAACCAAGCAGTCTTAAGAGGTAGCTATAGAACATACCACATAATAGGAACAGAAAATACATTTTATGTCAAGTGCATAAGGAGCATTCTCTAGGATAATTACATACTAGGCTATGAGACAAGTTTCTATGTTTTAAATATGATTGAACTCATATATGATCTCCAACACAATAAAATGAAATTAAAAATTAACAGAAGGAAATTTGGGATTTTCACAAATATGTGGAAATTAAACTATACACTCCTAAATAACTAATATATCGAAGAAGAAATCATAAGGTAAATTAGAAAATATTTTGAGATAAGGGAAAATGAAAGCACACCATATCAAAATTTATGGGATGAAGCTAAAGTCATGTGTGGAAAGAAATTTATAGATTTAAATGCCTATATTAAACAAGATGAAAGATTTTACATCAGTGGTCTGACCTTCCACTTTAGGAAACTAGAAAAACCTAAAAACTTTAAAAAGGGGGAGCATATTAAATGCAAATAATAAAGAAGGGAATAATCTGTATGCCAACATATTAGATGATTTAGATGAAACTAACCATTTTCTAGAAAGAAACTAGCAGTTTCCTAGAAAGGCACAAAGTACCAAAACTGACTGAAGAAGAAAAAGAAAATACAAATTTTTTTTAACATTTATGTTAGAGACAGACAGACAGCATGAGCAGGGGAGGGGCAGAAAGAGTGGGAGACACAGAATCTGAAATAGACTCCAGGCTCTGAGCTGTCAGCACAGAGCCTGACGCAGGGTTCGAACTCCATGAGCTGTGAGATCATGACCTCAAGACCTGAGCGGAAGTTGGACGCTTAACTGACCTGAGCCACCCAGGCGCCCTAGATATAGAAAATATAAGCATTTTTATAACAAGTAAAAAGATTGAATAATTAATTTAAAAATCTTCCCACAAAGAAAAGTCTAGTTCCAGAGGGTTTCTTTGGTGAATTCCACTAAACATTTAAGGTATCAAGGCCAGTCCTTCATAAACTCTCACACCATGCTTTTCAGTTTCGGGACCTGGCTCAGCAGTTGTCAGCCTTGAGCCACTTACCTTGCTGCCTGGAGAAGCTCTTCCAGAAGGCGTTATACGAGTGAAACACAGGGCTTATACTTCATATGCACTGGGTGAAAGGCTGATGACAAAGGAATGTTTACATAGTCTCAACATTTTATCCATATGTTATTTGTTACCTGCCTTTACTTGCAATTACTAATTACTAATCAATTATTAAATATCCACAATAGGCAAATCCTTAGAGACAGAAAGTAGATGAATGATTTGTAGGGTCTGAGGGGGAAGGCAATGGTGAGTGACCCCTAATATACATAGGGCTTCATTTGTAAGCAATGAAAATACTCTAAAATTAGTGATGATGGTTACACAACTTTGTAAAATATTCAGAACCACTTGTTTGTACATCTTAAAAAGATGGATTTCATAATATATAAATTATGTATATTTATTACATATTGGTATGAAAAATGAGGACCTCTGGTGGATGCTATCATAACCAAATGACCTGACTCCATGTCACTAATGAGAAGGAAGGCTTACCTGCTGGGCATGCATGAGGTTTTCTTCTTGGAAATAAAACATTATCTATTCATGAGAGGACAATCAGAATATTTGAGACAAAGTCAAGTAGCTTTAACTCTTAAAAATAATGTCAGTGCCATGAAGGATCACCCACGACTGACACAGAGATTGTCCTGGTTTAAAGGAAAGTCAGTTCAATCAGTGAATGATCTCAGTTTGGACTTTGACATTACTGGGATTCTTGAATATGGACTATAAACTAGATAATATTCTTCTACTAATGTTAAATTTGATAGTAGTGATGATAGGATTATGATTATATGGAATAATGTTCTTAGGAGAAACATCCTGAATGTTTAGGGGGTAAATTTCTATACACACACATTTTAAGAAAATAATTTTTTTTTAATTTTTTTTTTAATGTTTTATTTATTTCTAGGAGAGAGAGAGAGAGAGAGAGAGAGACAAACAGCGTGAGCAGGGGAGGGTCAGAGAGAGAGGGAGTCACAGAATGAAACAGGCTCTAGGCTCTGAGCTGGCAGTCAGCACAGAGCCCGACGCGGGGCTCGAACCCACGAACCGCGAGATCATGACCTAAGCGAAAGTCGGACGCTTAACCGACTAAGCCACCCAAGCACCCCAAGAAAATAATTTTTTAAAGTTTATTTATTTTGAAAAAGAGAGAGAGGCAGAAAGAGAGGGAGAGAGAAAATTCCAAGAAGGCTCTGCGCTGCTGACAGGGCTGACATCGAGCCTGATGTGGGGTTCAGTCTCACAAACCGTTGGACTATGACCTGAGCCGAAATCAAGAGCTGGATACTTAACTGACTGAGCCACTCAGGTGCCCCAAGAAAATAAATTTTTAATAAAAGAGAAGAGAGAGAAGTGAATGTGGTAAAATAGTAATTGAACTGGATGAAGGG
This sequence comes from Proteles cristata cristata, assembly GCA_017311185.1. NCBI lineage: Eukaryota > Metazoa > Chordata > Mammalia > Carnivora > Hyaenidae > Proteles > Proteles cristata. The sequence continues at coordinate 7,817 of JAESUZ010002579.1, forward strand.
TGCCTATGTGTTTATTTTACTAGTCTTTCACTTCTGTGAATTTAGAAAAATGTGAAGTGCAATGTCGGAGTGGAGGGAAAAAATCATTAATGAGAAATTTCAGGTGAGCCGGAAATGACAAAGGATAAAAATAAATAGTGCACTCCATATTTGACTTCCCATACATTATGTTTATCATACTAAAATATTCATAGTTTGTACATGACAGTCGTATCTAAAATGGTCAAGTGGTGGGCGGGGGTAGAGACGGGCCAGAGTTTTCCTTATCATCACATTTGCATTGTCCTTTTGAATATAGCAGTCCCTTTGGTTTCCATACACAACTGCAAATTTTCTACCTAAGAATTTTCATGTGTCCAATGGGAGAATGTGTTTATATTGATTTTATAAATGTTTGTTATTATTTACTTAGGACAGCATCTGAAATAAAATGTTTCTTCCTGAGAATCCAAGAGAATATTTATTGCGTCCAAAAATAGGCTTTTATTTCAACTAGCTTCTCATAGGAACTCAAATAACATTATTAGAAAAGCTAGAAGTATTAAAATGATACTGTTTAATGAGATAATTGATGATAAAAGAAGGTAGTGAACAATGTCGGCAAGTGCTTACATCCATCATCATATCTATGACTCTTTTCCGAGTCGGTCACTTTGAGCATATGTGCAGCACGACAGACCTGGAAACCAACCATTCTCATGCAGTGGCCAAGAGCATAGCTTTGTTTCAGGCAGGTTGAACGTGAACTTTGGCCTTCTATTTCCTAATTGTGTGACTTTAAACAACTATTGACCTTTTTTCTGGACTTTACTATTGTAAACAAAGTCTGAGAATGTTAATATTAATAATACATATCCTCAAAGACTGTTGAGAAAATGTATGTAACTGAAATAATGCATTTTAGATGCTCAACACAGTAGCTGCCCCCACGTTCAAGCCCATGTCCATCAGTACCATTGTCTGCATCGTATCACCTCTGTTACCAGAAATGTCCGTCCTGATTTTTGCCTGTTGGAACTCTTCTAAATCACATACACCTGAAGATTGCTATTTAAATCACCAAATGGAATTGAAACCCTTAATGTCAGAATCACTTCACTGTTACTGTACGATGTCACAGTCATTTCACTGTTACTGTAATATTGAATATTTTTAGAGTAAACTATCTACCACTAATGGTTCCTGGCTATATGGATTGGTATAGAGCATCCATAAATAATACCATTATTCTCTAATAATGTACCATAAAGTGCCCTATTTTCCTAGAAGTATTTTTGTTAGAGTATTAGTATTACTGATTGCAAGTCCCTTTCCTGTTTTAGTATACTTTTTTTAAAGGAGGTCTTCTTTGTTTTTTTTAAGTTCATGCATTTATTTTGAGAGAGAGTACAAGCAGGGAAGGGGCAGACAGAGAAGGAGAGAGCAAATTCCAAGTAGGCTCTGCACTGACAGTGCAGAGCCAAACACGGGGCTCAATCCCATGAACTGTGAGATCATGCCCTTAGCTGAAATCAAGAATCACATAATCAACCGACTGAGCCACCCAGGTGCCACTGTTTTCATGTTTTTGATAATGATGATATTAATGTATAAAATGTCCATATTCCCCTGCTGTGTAAGTTGTATAATTTCTATGTCACGTGCTACTCTGTAGAAGAGTGCAGCCAAATGAATTTTGTATATGTTGGTTATTCTTTGAGGAGTATCTAAAATCAATGTTACCACCTTCAACAAGCTAGTTTTATAGGGAAAAAAGTAAGACTATTTATTCCTGGGGCACCTGCGTGTCTCAGTCTCTTGAGCATCTGACTTCAGCTCAGGTCTTGATCTCATGGTTCATGAGTTCAAGTCCCACATCTGGCTCATTGCTGACAGCCTGTCAGCAGAGAGCTGTCCCCCTTTCTGTACTCCTCCCCTGCTTGCACTCTCTCAAAATTAACATTAAAAAATGTATTTATTTCCATTTCATTCTCAGAATGAATTATATTTAAATCATATGTTCTTTAGTTCCATATCATTTTATAAAAGCTTCAGGTGAGACTGCTTTTCTTTGTTCCTTCGGTGGTTGTCCTGGGTCGGGTTGTCCAAAAACTGACTTTTAGATGAAGATTCATGGATATGTGGTTTATTAAGGAATGGCTGGGAGGGGAAAAATAAGGAAGGGGAGAGGAGAAGCAGAACAGAATCAGTCATCCCAATAAAATGAAATTTAAGTTCCAACCTCACCTCGATCCCGTGGGATCCTCTGGAGATGAAGTTACACCAGAGTTTTTGTCCTGTTTGAAGCAAAGATTTGAAGCTTTCAAACTCCTGCCCCATAGGGAAGTTGGCTGCAGCATCACCCAAGGGACCATAAATTCCCAAGGCCCTTGAGGCTTTCGGCAGCTCTAGCAATCCGACATTGGTTCTCTGAAGAAGGTAACAGGTATCCCTCCATGCCCACCCAGAGGGTGGGAGCCTCGTGCAAAGAACTATCCTAGGGTAAAGGACACGGCGCCACAGCATTTGCTGGAATCGTACTATTTTTTCCCCTTGTTTTCTCCTCCTGTAATCACTGTTAAAGCGGAAAACATTTTTGGTTCTCAGATAACAATGATGATGGTATATGTGGATAAACTTTGTTATCTAATCAGAAAAATGTTAGTTAAACAGAGTTGGGCATTTAATGGAATTTTGATCACTACATTTAGCACAGACATACAATATGTAGAAGTAATGATTCATGCTGTCACGGAATTTTCAATTTCATCTTAAAAAAGCACATCATATAGAAAAAACAATTGCATGGAGAAATACAATTTAATCTGGAACAGGGCAATCTGATACATGTGTTTAGGATGATGGAATAGAATGATTAGGGTTGGTCAAACAAAACAGTGTTCAATATGTATATTTTGCACAATATTTTAATGCACATCACTTGTATAGAGAAAAACATAGCACATTCCTTCTGGGAAAATATGCAAAACTAAGGTGAAAATCATTTCATTTCCATATGACATATGTTTATTTTAATGTCTCTGGCAGCTCATTGTATTTCAGCTACAGACTTCCTCATAGTCTCATCCTGTCCTATATTTTACTTGTATCAGCTTGGATTATAATACCAGATTTTGTTGTTTCACCTTGGTCAGTGACCATAAGCTGCGTAGAAGGACTAATAGAATACATGGCTGACTCAAGAGTAAAATCATGTTGATAAATACTGTAATGCAGAAGTCAAACCAATAATCCATGATTACAGTGGTATGGATAAAACATAGTACTTCCATTAAAAGATCAGTTGTACAAGGACAGAGTTGTCATATAAATTGGACGGACCCAATATAACCTACGAGTTTTGTGGCTCTTATTAATTTCATAATGCTTTTTATAAAACAGGGTAATAGTATGCAGTTTATGAAAGGTAGTAGTACTCTACTGGGTGAATAACTTTTGTAGTGTTGCTTTCAATTCTCAGATACATTTAAAGGACAAACACAAAATTTAAAGGAGTTAGATGATATGTGCAATTTTTGGAAGGCTTGCAGTTGAAAAAACCCTTGAATGTTCTAAATGTTTTCAGTCTCTTTCAGTCAGTTTCTCTTTCAGAAGAGAAAGCCTAGAGAAGATACAGTGGCCATGTTTAAGTGTTTGAAGGAACATAGTGGGGATCAGATTGTATGTAGATTTTGTTCTCTGTTGCCCTGAAGCGGAATGTCTCAAGTTACCACTCTCCAGATATAAAATGGGTTGTATCTGAATCATGAGTCTTCCTCTGGTACTGTCACCTTAGCTGTGTCATCTGAGGCTAGATACCACTTGTCAGGGATTCTTTAAAAGAAGAAGGTGAATAAATTAAGTCTGAAGCTCCTTCAGTCCTAACATTTCCTGAATCCATTTGTGAAACTGCATAATTACAAGCTGTGTTCTAGAGCACACTTGACAGCGAAATTTACCAGCCCTGTTAAAAGCTTAAAGAGTAAATATTCTTAAAGCATTAAAATACATATGGTAGGTGGTTAAGAAAAACAAAGTAGGTGAAAAGAAAAACAATGAATAATTCATGTCTTGATCATTTAAGGCATACAGCATACTTAAAAAGTATTTAATTGTGTTTACTGCATCAGAACATTTTATTTTATTGTAATGTGATGTTTTCATTTTTAGGTTTTTGCTTCCAGTGACTGCAACAGCAGAAAATTGTCTTCTTACTATTTACTCGTATATGGCAACTCATCTTGACAAGCAAACAATTATTTTGAAAGAACGTAAGTTAGATATGACTGTTGTCTCCTACTCTCACTGTATATGCTCTTGTCATCCAAGGTCAGCGCCTGAAAATAAAGCGACCTTAACATTAACTGATGTTTATTAAACTCCCGCCGTTTTCAAGAGCTATGTTTAGCATTGAGAGTATAATATAGCAGTGTCTCTTAATTGCGAAAGTTGAAAATCTAGCAAAAGACACAAAAATAAATAAATAAATAGAAAGATTGAATTAAGAGTTTTGTACATGAGCCTTTTGGAGCATTGGAGATGTGGGTGTGGTGCAGAGGCTAATGCTGATGTTTGCGGTCTGGGATGACTTTATATAAGAGAGAACATCTGGGTAGAGCTTGACAAATGATCTGGAACAGGATAATGTGGGCAAAGGGCAGTATAACAAATGAATGAGGGTCTGGTGACAAAAGGCAGGCAGTAAAGGGGCCACTGCACCCTTTATTCTATAATAGTGGAAACCTTCCGTGATTTCTGAGTATCACTGATTTGGAAAGGGAACACTGGGATTTGAGCTGAATTAAAATGGAAGAGTGTTCAGTAGGCCAGCTGGGAATTGCTGCAGGGGAAATGGTGAGAGACTAAGAGGAATATTTACAGTGTAAGACACGGAGGAGAATGACGGAGTCAGTCTCAGAGGAGGAGAAAGGATGAAGAGTGGGGAAAACGTGTCATCTGCATAGAGTGTCAAGGCCTTAAGTTTCAGTGCTGTATTGGATGTCTTTTCTGTGTTTGTACCAGTTTTCTCCTGTCCTCCACTTGCTTCTCCAAATGTGTCCCACTCCTGTGGAAACTCTTTAGTTCTATTCTGCCTCAGTCCTAGGGCATGACCTTTCTGGAACTTTTCAGAAGAAATAGAGACCATCAGGCAGGAACACTCTGAACTTTGAAAGCCTGCAGCTGACCCATCATCTCTCCTGTCACAAACCTGGGAAAGGCCTGGGACGCCTGAGTGGCTCAGTCAGTTGAACATCTGACTTTGGCTCAGGTCATGACCTCACGGTTTGTGGGTTCGGGCCCCGCGTTGAGCTCTGTGCTGACAGCTAGCTCAGACCCTGGAGCCTGTTTCACATTCTGTGTCTCCCTCTCTCTCTGACCCTCCCCTGCTCTCTCTCTCTCTCTCTCTCTCAGAAATAAATAAAATATTAAAAACAAACAAACAAACAAAAAAACCTGGGAAAGGCCAGACTCTCTTGCTTTAGGCCATTCCTTTCTCTGAATCCCTTCATCCTGGGACCTTGCTTAGTCTGGTCACCTTGCTTTCTCTTGGCCTTCAAATTATGCCTCCCTCTTAGCTGCTTTGGGGGCCAGTGCAGGATGACAGCTGGCGGAAACAAGGGACTATATCCTCTCCCTGGACAGACTTGTTCCCACAGAGGAAAAAGGGTGAATCTAGGCCACGCATTCCTGCTGTACTCCTCGCAAAGTTACCAGTCAGATAAACCACTTGGTTTCCCACAGGGAGAAAAATAGCAAAGGAAACTGAATACTTCGAATAGCATAGCTCTCTTTAACAGGAAGGATATGTCAGGGATGAGGCAGAGCATTCTTCCATTTTACTGCTGTTACTTCCCTACTGAGCAGCAGTTCACACTGTGGAACCTTGGGCCCAACCCCTCATACTCTGTCTGGACTTCCACATACCATGCTTTCCTGGGCTTCTTCTCACCTCATGGACTGTTGCTTCTGAGCACATATATATTACAAATTTTATACACGGTCTCAAAATTTGAGAGATTTCTGACCAGTCCTGGTGTTATATTTTTATATTCTTCTAATATACGTGAGTAGTGGGCGAGATTTCAGGTAACACAACATAACAGAAAGAGCAGTGGATAAAGTATCATAGAATGTGGGTTGCAAGTCTATTTCGTGTTCTCATCTCACCATTTTGCCTTACACTTTTATTGTTAATTCTCAGATCCCCAAACATCTGTTATTTAGCGAAATGCATATGGTAGAAGAGTAATAGGTTACTAACAGTATCTGTTTCGAAAGGCTTTTATGAGGATTCAATCGAGTAAATAGCTAGAAATTATTATTACTATTATCATTTCATTATTATTACTATCATAACTATTATAATCGCTTTAACACTCATATTTTTCATAATATCCAGCAAAAAGTAATGAGGAGTTACTGTATAAAATATTGCTATTTCTTTAAAAGAAAAAAAGTGAATAGGTCGTAGTGTTTGTTTGATTGAGTGTGAAACCTGTGGATTAAAAATAATGCATCCATTTCGGTAAATATTATTATAGAAAAATATGATTTTTAAATATTCTAAAATATCTTTAGAAATATGTAGAGTCATAAGTTATAATATAGATTTAATGCTTCCTAGGCATAGGGTACTCTGCTAACTACCTTATACTTGATGTTGCATTTAGGCCCCCTAACAACTGAGTTTGATACTCCTGTTAAAGTCACTTAACACATTAAGAAACTGAGTCATAAAGAGTTTGAGCAGCTTGCCCCAGGGAATTCTAACCCAATTTGTAAGGCGTCAGAGCCTACACACTTAGCAAGTGTGCCCTGGAGTATGATACATTCAATAAAGGTGAAATCTGAAATCCTATTAAGTAAATCAAAAAGTAAGGCAGTATGATTTGTTGTAGCTAATATGCTAAATAAAAACTGTTATATGAATCATTGACTCTAATTGAAGGGTACCGATGTGGGTGTGTACCCCAATATGAACTTTTTATCATTTGATAGTAAGTTGAGAAGATATTGCCCGATGCATTCACAGTGAATCATTTTATCATTGAATTTTCTAACACTCATTTTAATGAAGTCTTTACTGGTATAATGTTGCAGAGATATGCACACCTACTCGATAAAGATTCTCCATCAAATTCTGATTGGCTTTTTATTGAAGGAATGGAAGAAACTTCATGTATAACAGCTTACTTATCTATGTTATTGCCTGTAAAGTAACCCTCACAACAAATTCATGAACTCAGAACCTTTAGTTTCATTTTATGGATAAAAACATGTTTCAGAGATCTTGTAGAACATACCCATGATTTAATAGCTCAGGAATTGTAGTGCCAAGATTTCAAATTAGAAATTTCTAACTGCAAAAGCCATGCTTTTCTGACAGGATTACATTATGCATATATTTATATGAATATACATATATATGCATATATGTGAATAGATAGATAAGCAGATAGAGAATCTGGTCTTTTCATATCTACCCCTTTTCTTAGCATTGCCTTTGGATTGGTTCAGATTACCGTGTTGGCAAATTCTAGTGTATAGACAGCAACTCTAACGAACAGAGATTGAAGGCTGTGCAAAATAGTGTCAGCTCATAACCAAGCAGTGATTTCATTTCAGAAAATTGACTGAGAAGAAATTACTTCTGTTAGTGATGTTCTTTTTATATTCAGCTGTGAGCACCATATTTAATAATTCCAAAAATTTCACTGTAGAAATATCTTAAATGGTTTACACATCTTTGTTTATCCTGAAGCTGAGCATTGTCCATTCTCTAAAAACTCTCATATGCCATAATAATTGCCTCGTTAAATAAAATTAATTCAATTCAAAAAACCATATCAGCCTTTATGGTTTTTTTCTTGACATTTTAAGTGGAATGGACATTTAGACTTAAAAAAAAACTTTTTAGGGGTATCAGGGTGATGCAGTCGGTTAAGCATCCCATTTTGGCTCAGGTCATGATCTCACAGTTTGTGAGTTTGAGCCTCACGTTGGGCTCTTTGCTGTCAGCACAGAGCCTGCTTCAGATCCTCTGTCCCCTTCTCTCCCTTTGCCCCTCCCCCATTCACTCTCAAAAGTTAATGAAAACCTTAAAATTTTTACTTATATGTATATATTCATATTTATCATATAATATAGATTTTATTATATATGACATATATAAAATTATGAAATTCAGGTTCAGTAATTTGATAGTTAATTCACAAATGCTTTTTGACCTATTGCGTTCCAATGTGTCATTTGTAGATCAGAGTGACATTTCTGTGAAGAGTGGAGAAAATGTTTTGCTTCCCTACCAAGAAACTGGTTTACCCTCTTCTGCTTCGATTAAATGCAGCGACGCTGAGCCTACAAAGAAAAAACTGTTTGTTGGTATGTGGCAAATCAATAATGTACTGAGCAAACCAAGTTCATAACATGATCTGTTTAATATTATTGAGTTGAAAACGTAGGCTTTATCAGGTAAGAAGAAATCCACGAAGAAAACCATGAATTTTTCATTAATTTGAAGTGGGTCATATTGCCTGGGAGCTCTCTCCAGTGATCTGGGGTAGAGGTTCTCTTATGGCTTTTGTTCACAGTGTACTTACCTTCTCAGTACTTTTCCCCTAGGTTGGAAGATGTGCCAAGCATTTCCATTTATTAAATAGTTTGGTTGAAAACCCATGTGACCACCAACATATGTTGTAGTGATATTTAACTAAAATGTTAAATGTCCCGGAGAGCCCCTCTGAATCTGCTGTGACATCCCAAAAACCCTCTGTATGGTTTGGGAACTGCCACACTAGCAGTTTGTCTGTTTATTGAGCTGGATCCGGTAATACCCATCTTAGAAAGAGATGAGCACAGAGAAGTAGATGAATGTGCAAATTTGGGGTTATCATTTGTAATAAACTATTCAAATATTCTCTTCTCTGGATGTAAGTCATATGGAAAATTTTCCTGTTTCGTGAATGGACCAAACAAAATTAAATATTGTGAGATTTTTCAGGGAGTGTGTGCTTGTGCTGTTGGGTAGATATTTTTGAAAAAAAAAATCATTTTGTTTTCTTGAAAATTTCTCTAATGAGGTGTTTTATTTTATTGAAGAGCTTCTCTTGGATATAAAGTCATTTTGAATATGAAACCAATATTTTGTTTCTATGAGTTTTTTAGCTAAGGTTTAATTCTAATAAATAGAACTGAAGAATTGTCAAAATATTTTACATATTAATTGAAAATGAAGCATTCATTTTGGGGAATGTTTCCCATACCATTATGGCAGGAAGAAAATGTAATGACTTCCTTTGTTGAAATTCATCCATTTTTAAAGTATTTCTTTTAGGTCTTTGAAAACAAATCTATTTTCGTATTTTTAAGATACAGTCAGTGGACTAATAATTTCTTTGAGAACATAGAATAACTTATAGAATGAGCTTTATTTGTCTACATGCAAATAGCACTAGCTGACAGGATGTTTTACCCTATGGTGACATAACCCCTTTTTTTTACAAACAAATTTGAATTTTAGGAATTGAAATAACACCTGAAAGTTTGAACTCTGGTAAAAGTAAAACGTCGCAGAAAGACAAAGAGGGATCTATGAAAAAGGAAGAGAAAAATGAGCAGTTCTTTTCTCTTGAAGAAGGAACAAAGGGATATGACTTCTTTGAAAAGGTCGTACATGCTGCTCAGACCTGGTTCAGTCTCTTTGGCTGGCCCGAAGGACCCCATTCTCTCTCTATTCCAGAAACTATAAGAAGGTAATAGTTCTATGTTTCTCTAAACCCCTTGCTTTGTATCATATGATAAAATAAAATCTATTCATTGTGGTTGTCTTAAGTGAAACACAGTGGTAAATGATTTGTTCTACACTGATAAATTATGAGGAGGCTATTCAGAAAAGCAAAAGAGTGCAAATATAGATTCTTTAGTATAGGTGTGATTTTTGGTATCTTCTAAATATCTTATGATTTGAGGTCAGCACTGAAAATCTCTTAACCTCAGTTTACTCATCTGTCCAATGAGAAGGGGTAAACTATGGGTAGGAGAAGCCCTTTTAAATTTAAAAATGTTTGGAAACTCCTCATATATAACTAAAGGAAATATCAGCTCTCGATCTAGAGTATAGTCAGGCAGATAGTACATTTACTTTAGTCTTTAACATGCTTTTAGGACTCATCATGTCTAAAGTAGATAAACTGCCTTGGTTTATGTCAAGTCATTCGGTTGTTAATTTAAACTAGAATTTAGGCTCTGCCCTTGTTGTAACATTGCTGCTGTAGTGGTTCTCACACATTTTCTACCTCCTTTTTCAGAGTTGGGGTGACTTGCTGGTACCACAGGGTTGAGAACTTCATCTCTGTAGCTACAAGGGCCATAGTGGAATTTTTGCCTCTGTAGTTAGGAGCCAGCCATGTTATGCTAAATCTCTAGTTTTCCTGTAAGTTATCTTTTTCAGGTTTTTAAATTAATGGGACAGTATCAGCTTCATAGAATGAATTAGTTTATATTTCATCTTTACCTGTGCTGGGAGAAAATTAATACAGCAGATACACTGAAAATGTATAGGCTTGATCATACAATCATCTGACTCCAGGAAAGTTTTTAGAGAAGTTATTCTGTTAATAACATTTTCAGTTTTCTGCTTTGGTGGTGGTTCTGAAACTTGTACCTATTTTGAGTAAATTTTAATGATATATTTTCATTTTATGGGAAATCATTGATCAGGCATTTACAATTCATTATTTGACAGTAGTGACTTGCTAGTGTTATTGTGTATAAGTTCATAATATCTTCTTCATTTATAATTTTTATTTACTCTTTTAATGTTTTTCATTTTTTATTTTTTTGAGAGAGACAGAGAGAGCACAAGTAAGGGAGGGGCAGAGCGAGAGAGGGGGACACAGAATCTGAAGCCGGCTCCAGCCTCTGAGCTGTCAGCACAGAGCCCAATGTGGGGCTCGAACTCACAAACCACGAGATCATGACCTGAGCCTAAGCTGGATGCTTAACTGACTGAGCCACCTACGTGTCCTCATTTTTGTTTTTTTTTTTTTAATAGTTTATGATTTTTAATTTTAATTTTCTATTTTCTATATACTTTTACTACGATGATTGCTAAATTGTTGTATAATATGTTATTAGATTTCTGTGGTCGTGCATATTTGCCTATTCACATTAACTTTGGAGCATTTACTTCTGTTATTTTGTTCTATATTTTCTTAATGTAAACGATACTGAGATTCAATATATCTGGGGCGCCTGGGCTGGCGTCGTGATCTCACAGTTTGTGAGTCTGAGCCCTGCATTGGGCTCTCTGCTGACACCTGGAGCCTACTTTGGATTCTGTGTCTCCCTCTTTCTGTCCCTCTCCCACTCGTTCTCTTTCTCTCTTTCTCTTTCAAAAATAAATATTAAAAAAATTATTTAAAAATCTATTTTATTTTTGGGTGATTTTCTGGTAAGTTTTCTATTTTATATCCCTAGTCATGAGTTGCATTGCTGGTCTGGTTGTTCCCTGATGGAGTTGAGTATCTTGCTATTTTGATAAGTGGGGAACAGCTCATGTCATTGGGGAAAGACAGTTCTAGGGGATATGGGCACCTTTCTAGCCCTGGAAAGAAAGCTGCCCTGAACCAAAAAACTTTAAATAAATAAAATTTTTGTCCAAGTAATGATGTTATTTGGTGCTACTTCTTTATTTGGAATCTTTGGATCATGGACCCTCAGCTAAGATGATTCTTTCAAAGTAATACAATGTTGCCAATCTTTGAACCTCCACCTCAATGTTTCCTGCATTACCACATCATCTGGAATCACTCAGTTTTTCTGGTGAGGAGTCTGATGTCATACTTTGTGAGTGCCATGTTCCTCTTCTCAGAATTATTTTATGGTTCCCGTTTCCCTGCTAATGTATTCTGCATTTTGTGTAATAAAATCTGAGCACGGGAATATTTTATGTCATTCATTCTATTTGGTATTCATTAGGTCCTTTCACTTAGAAAACTCATCTTTCGACTATTCTTCTGTACCTCCTATTTCCTGCCCTCTGTTTTCTCTGTTTTCCTCTGTTTTCTCTTTCTCTTAATCTCATGTTAGAATGATGGAAGCCTTCATGAAAGATCCTTTATACCACGTTCAGTTATGTCCTGTGTTATAACTGAACATCTTTTTCTGTATCTGCTTTCCTATGTTTGTAGATCACCTTCATTTGCTCTTCCAGTCTTCTATAAAATTTTTAAGTTGATATTTATAGTTTTGTTATTCCTTCCTTCCTCCCTTCCTCCTTTTCTTCCTTTTTAACTTTAATAATAGCCTTTTTTATATGTTATGAATGCATGCCTTCTCAAATATCTTTTCCACATATAGCACTTGAATTAATCATCGCTATTAACGTACCATAGGTCACTTCCTCCCTCTGTATCTGCCAGCTTTAATCTTGTTGACTCTCTTATATTCCTTTAGGAAAAATGGTGTCCTCTCCCCCTGTAGCCTACTGCTATGCAGTCCATCATTTTAACGTATTCCTCAGTACACTTCTACCCATTCTTTGTTTTATAGATATTCTTCAGAGTTGTTGGTATACTAATGACTCTTTCCCCAATTTTAATGTTGTTACAGGTCTCCAGTCTTTGTGACATTTTAGAAATATTGTGAGAGGGAGAGAAGATAAGCACATATGTTCATTTTATTATCCTGAACAGAAAGTTGCTCTTCTTTCTCACAGTTTTCTGTAGTTTCACTCTTCCATTTATCCTAGCTTAATGACCTGTCATTTCTGTTATTGCTTTCTTTATTGTCGTCTAATAATCCATCTACTGAACTTGCTTTGCAATATGTTTCCTACCTTATTCCTTTGAAAATAATTTTGCGATGGTATTTTATTAATGATAATGGTTTATATGTATTAGACTCTATGAGCAAGGCATAATTATATGTGCTTTGTGGGAATTCATTTATTCTTTATAATGACCCTGTGAGGTTGGTACTTTACATAACCCATTTTACTGATGAGAAACTGAGGCAAAGAGAGAATAAGCAACTTTCTCAAAGGCACTCAGCTGATAAACAGCAGAGCCAGGATTTGAACACACCCATTCTACTCGTAGTGCCAGTACTTTTAAGCACCCTTCCACTTTCCGTTTATTACAGGATCACATTAAGATTTAGGAAACTTTATGGGGCGCCTGGGTGGCTCACTTGTTTAAGTGTTGGGCTCCACACTGGGCGTGAACCCAAATCAAATAAATAAATAAGATTTAGGAAACTTTAACACTTGAAAGACATGAGCTCCACCATTTGGTATTTTTGTCTTTAGCTTTAGGCTGAACAGTATATGTACCTATGGTTAGGTGTATCAGTTCAAGAAGATGAAGAATACAGGAGTCTAGAACTGAGGAGAGGAGAGTTATGTAACCCTAATGTATACCGGCTAAATCTAGGATTTCAGACCAAATGAAGCTCAAAGTCCTGGGCAAGCCATGAATTCTACTCTAGTCAGCCATGTTAACAGGGAAAGTGGAATTGCCTGGCCTCATATGCAAGAACCCCCCGGCTGGAAAGTCATTTACTATAGGATGTATAACCTGGAAGTCTAGAATTTTTGTGAATTATGGTGTGGATATCAAAAGGTTTTTGTTTTCCTTTAGCATTATTGAATATTTTTGGCATATTTATGCATCACCTTTCCTGAACCTGAAGATACGGGTTGTCAGTAATGCTGCTTTATTGGTGTATTATCTCAGGTAATTTCACTCTTTACAAACACCCATTTGTAGCAGACAGGCAATAGGGCCCATTTCATTTGTTGATTTGGAAGATATTTAGGTGGAATAGCAGAAACCAATTATTTGAGGAGATTACCTGTATTGATTAGTAATCTGGTTTCGGTTCTTCGAGGCCCTTAGATATTATTTATTTTCAGCTGTTTCCCAAATCACCAAAAGATGGATATAGCTATTGCAAACTATAAGAGAGAGCACAATTTATGTTTCAGAAACCATCAGAGGAAATGTACTAAACATCATACATAGTCCCCTCACTTCAAGTTGGACGAATTGTGGGAATTCACATTTTTTTCCATACACTACTGAGGAAGATCTCTACACAACTAACCACAGAAACATTTAAATCATGGAAATTTAAATCGTGGAAATTTCAGTGCCTCTGGAAGAAGTGATTGCAGTACATCTCAGTGCCATACACCAATAACACATCTGGGAATGCCTGTCAGGAAGCTTAGACGAAAGGGTTCAAATAGTTTCAAAGCTAAAATTCCATTGTAGAAGTTCTCATTTAGTGTAAATTTACAGAATCTCACGGGAAATCGAAGTAAGTGGAATGTTCTACCGTTTATTATGAGAACATGCCAGATAAAATATTTTCTCAGTGCCTCTGTGTCCTCGTTTGTAAAAAGGAGGTAATGATAATACCTACCTTGTAGGATTATTGTGACATTTAACAGTGTTAATACCTTTAGTAAAACAGGACTTGGGACATAGTAAGTATTCAGCAAATGTTAGCTCTTAAATTGAATTAAGATTCTGTTTTAGTGTTATGTATTTCTGATTTCATTTGTTGTATTCACCACCTCTTCTATTTGGCAGTGAAAGGTAAATTTATGTCCCATCTTTTCCAAGCACTTACCAAATGATATTTTATTAAAAATATTTCTCTTCTCCTTGCACAGGATTTTTTGACAGCTTAGTACAGGAACTTCTGATGTTTACTAAAAAGCGTGTGTGTGTGTGTGTGTGTGTGTGTGTGTGTATGGTATGGTTTTCTCTTTGCCACTTTGAGCTGCTGGCAAGATCACTGATAAATTTAATAATACAAACATAAAGTTTCACCTCTATTTCTGGGCAGCCTGCCTATTCTTTCCGCCAGCCATGTCCAACAAAGTCACAAAAATGTGTCTTTAGACTGAGAGTGTTAGAATGAAAGCTCTTAAATAACTGATGAGAGTTGGCTTCCCTGAGTTCTTTTCACTTCTCCACATCACTCTAAGAATAAGGAATCATTTTACAATTCTTTTCAAAATAATTTCCTTCTTTAACCATTTTACTTTTTGTTTGCTGGCGATATTGGTAATTGGCAGGTGGTTTCTTTATCTGAAAAGATAAATCATGGCACAGGTACAGGTACAAGCCTTTGGCTTGTGCATATTTTCTTAAAAAATTTTTTTAATGTTTATTTATTTTTCAGAGAGAGAAAGACAGCACAGGCAAGGGAGGGGCAGAGAGAGAGAGAGAGAGGGAGACACAGAATCCAAAGCAGGCTCCAGACTCTAAGCTGTTTGCACAGAGCCTGATGTGGGGCTCAAACCCACAAGCAAGGAGATCATGACCTGAGCCGAAGTCGGATGTTCAACTGACTAAGCCACCCAGGTTCCCCTGCTTGTGCATATTTTCAATCTCCAAAGTTGGAGGACTCTCACAAGTGAAACAGAAACATAAAATCATTTACCATCTTAATATGTAAATAAGACCAGGAATATGGCTAACAATTAATTATCAAGCTTTTAATTGATACGAAGTTTACATTTATGGGATATGCATACATACAGATATTAAAGAAAATACTGTCGTTTTTGCATCATAATTTGTGCTCTCAATGGGCAATTCAGTTTTTTTTTTTTTTTTTTACAAATAGTTTATTGTCAAATTAGTTTCCACATAACACCCAGTGCTCATCCCACAAGTGCCCTCCTCCATGCCCACCCCTCCTCCCCCACATCCACCAGTCCTCAGTTTTTGTCAGCATTCAAGAGTCTCTCATGGTTTGCCTCTCCCCCTTTCCCCCACCATTTCCCCCTTTCTTCTCCCCCTTGTTCCTCAGTTAAGTTTCTCCTAATCCTCCTATATGTGCAAACATATGATATTTGTCCTTCTCTGCCTGACTTATTTCGCTCAGCATAACACCCTCAAGGTCCATCCATGGGGCAATTCAGTTATTGACAAACAACATCACCTTTTCCTCTAACAAACCTGGGGGCAATACTTTTATAGCTAATTTTGGTCAGTCTTTCTGTGCTAGAGAGCCTTTGATGACCCAAGCTGATTCCTTGTGACTTTTAAAATCATGAAATAAAGCACACATAGAGAAAGGTTCACAAACCAAGTACAACCCTTCAATTTACTCCTAGATCAAGCTCCTCCGCACCTATCAATTTGACAGCACCCCAGAAACCTCTTATGAACCTCACAATCTACCAAATGTCTATAACTGTAAGAAATTACTAGCTTGACTTTTATGGTCAATCATTTCTTTTTTATTTTATTTTTTTCAGTTTTATCATCTAAGCATAAATCGTAAACTCCAGAGTTTAAGATCTCTTTACATTTTAATGATTTTTGTCACCATGTAATGTATGGATAGAATTAAAACTATGTGAACATGTATGTAGCTGCCATTTAGACCAGGAACTAGACCATTGCTTGTGTCTCTGAATCCCTGCCACCTCTAATTCCCTTCCACCTCCCAAAATAGTAACCATTATCCTGAATTCTAGGACCAAAGATTAATTTTGTATGTTGAATTTTATGTAGGAAGACTCATACAGTTTGCATTTTTTTGGTAGCATCTGGTTTTGTTTTTTTTTTTTTTTACTCAATATTATGTTCATTTTTTCATTTAAGAGTAGATTAGTAGTAATGCTGTACACTAAGCCATTGTCTGAATATTCTATAATCTCATCATTCTGTTCATAGATATTTCACTGGCTTTTGGAGTTTTCTATTATGAATGATGCTACTATAGAAATTTTGACTTTTGTTACATATTTCTGAAAGGCATATATGTTAAAAGTGAAATTGCCTGATCACAAGATAGAAATATGATCACCTTAAAATTTTTTTTTTTTTTAAAGCAGGTGGGGGGCACCTCGGTGGCTCAGTTGGTTAAGTATCTGACTCTTGGTTTCGACTCAGGTCATGATCTCATGGTTTGTGAGTTTGAGCTCTGCATTGGGCTTCATGCTGATGGCACAGAGCCTGCTTGGGATTCTCTCTCTCTCTCTCTCTCTCTCTTTCTCTCAAAAAATAATAGAAAAAAATAAATTTAGAAATATGATCACCTTTAGAAGATACTTCTAAGCAGTTTTCCAGGGTAAGTGTACCAGTTAAAACTCCCACAGGTCATATATGCAAGTTCCACTTGCTCTTTATGCTACGAAACAATGTCCGCCTTTTCAATATCAGCTCCTTCTGATGTACGTGGTTTGAATTGACATCTTACTGCTCTTGATACTAAGAAAATTTTCACATGTTCTTGGTCATTTGAAAATGTTGTATCATAAAGAGCCTGTTCTTTGTAGTTATTCGGATTCATAGTGATTCTTTGATCTTTGGTTTGATTTTTTATTGTCAATTTTGGAAAGTTCTCAGCCGATATCCTTTCAGTTATTGGACTACCTCATTCTTTTGGGCCTCTCTCCTTTGCTTACTTTTCTGGTATTTTCCATCCTTTTGTCCCTCTGTGTTTTCAGTATGGATACTTTCCTATGGCCTATATTTCATTACATCAATTCTCCCTTCATTTGATTTAGTCTACTGTTAACTGCATCCATTTCTCTCATAATTTTACTTATTGGATTTGTTTATAAATTTTGTGTTTAGTTATATATATTTAAAAAAATTTTTTTAATGTTTTATTTATTTCTAAGAGAGAGAGAGAGAGAGAGAGACAGCGTGAGCAGGGGAGGGTCAGAGAGAGAGGGAGTCACAGACTCTGAAGCAGACTCCAGGCTCTGAGCTGGCTGTCAGCACAGAGCCCGACGCGGGGCTCGAACCCACGAACCGCGAGATCATGACCTAAGCAAAAGTCGGACGCTTAACCAACTAAGCCACCCAGGCGCCCCTAGTTATACATTGTTTTAATGTTTATTTTTGAGAGAGAGTGAAAGAGAGAGAGAGAGAGAGAGATTGAAAACACAAGCAAGGGAAGGGCAGAGAGAGAGGGAGACAGATTCCGAAGCTTTTGGTGTCAAAATTCTTTTTTTTTTTTAATGTTTATTTATTTATTTTGAGAGAGAGAGAGAGAGAGAATACAAGTGGAGAATACAAGGAACAGAGGGTGGGAGGTGGCGAGAGAGAATCCCAAGTAGGCTGCACAGACCCCAGTGTGGGACTTGAACTCACAAACCACGAGATCCTGATCCAAACCAAAATCAGGAGTCAGATGTTTAACCAACTGAGCCACCCAGATGCCCCAATGACAAAATTCTTAATCTTAATCATAGTACATGTAATTACTTTAAAATTTGTGTCTTGGCCACCTGGGTGGCTCTGTTGGTTGAACTTGCAACTCTTGATTCTGGCTCACAAAATGATCCCAGGTTCACAGGATAGAGTTCACACTGCATGTGGAGCCCGCTTAAGATTCTTTCTCACCCTCTGCCCCTATCCCGCCCCCCCCCCCTCCGTTTTTAAATTTAAATTTAATTTAAATTTTTCTAAAATTAAATAAAAATAAATACAATCTGTGTCTTAAAACTATAATCTGGGGGCACCTAGGTGGCTCATTTGGTTAAGCTTCCAACTCTTGATTTCAGCTCCGGTCCTGATCTCATGGTTTGTGGGTTTGAGCCCCGTGTCAGGCTCTGCTCTGACAATGTGGGACCTGCTTGGGATTTTCTCTCTCCCTCTTTCTCTGCCCCTCCCCCACTTGCACTTGTGTGTGTGAGTGCGTGCTCGCGTGCGTAGATGCTCTCTCTCTCAAATAAATACATAAAAAAATAGCAAAACTATAGTCTGTGGGGCCCCTTTGTGTCTGTTTATATTATCTGTTTCTTTCTCTTTTCAACTTGTTACTTTTTCTCTTTCTTTAGTTATAGTCTGGTTATGTTTTATTTCGGTTTAGATCATTTATCTTTTTAATAATTTTTTATAGCACTGTTTTAGGACGTTTATTTTTTCCCATATTTGTTTGCTTTGTTGGTAACTAGCTCTATTATATACATTACTTATGAGGCACTCGAGAAACAGAGAAGTAACTTTCACAAAGCCATAGAGTAAGAAAGAGCCAGAGTTTGAGTACTAGCCGCCAAACCCTTACATAAATCAATGTACTTTCTCCTGTAATATGCACTGCAGACCTACTAACTACAAAACTGGGGACCTGACATTCAAAATGTTCCCTTGGGCATTTTTTATTTCTCAGTCTAAGTTAGTAATACATTTTGATGTCTAGCCAACAAATAGTATTAGATAATTCATAAACTATAGACAATAAGATTTGGTTGGATTTATTTTACTCCATTTAAAAATCAGCATGTAATATAACTCACTGAAGTGAAGCATGTGTCAGCTAATAGAGACTGCACTGTCACAGAAAGAACAGAGACATGTATAGGGACAGTAGCTCTCTGGGTTTATCTTTAAAATGTGAAAAAAAAATGTGAATCTCCGCTTAATGAGACCAATTTGCATGATGTGCCCTTTTAATGATTAAAATGTAAAATTGAAAAAATATGTATACATTTGTTTTTGTCTATATGTGTGCTGAATGTTTGACATCTGTTTTGAAAACTATTATAGGCATTATTATCTTAAAAAATTTTTTAATGTTTATTTATTTTTGAAGGAGAGGGAGACAGAGTGTGAGTGGGAGAGAGGCAGAGAGAGAGGGAGATACAGACTCTGAAGCAAGCTCCAGCCTCTGAGCTGTTGGCACAGAGCCTGATGCAGGGCTTGAAGTCACGAGCCGTGAGATCATGACCTGAGCCGAAATCAGGTGCTTAACCGACTGAGCCACCCAGTTGCCCCTATTATTTTTAATTTAAATGGTATAAAATTTGAATTCAGTGAATTTGGATAACTTTGCAGTCAGCTACTAGTTGATGGGTCCAGAACTTAATGTCAATACTGTTTCTCCGAAGTACTTAGATTTTCTAATCACAGTCCAATCTTCTAGACTTGACAATTGCAACATTAGATAATGATGTGTGTTTAAAAGAAGATAATGGAAACTTCAGGGGTTATCAAAACATCTAATGTTTACTGACATACGGTAGCTGAATAAGGTACACTTGGTAATTCCTTTTTTGATTTTATGGTTTTTTTTAAATTTATTTCTGACAGAGAGAGAGAGCGAGCAAGCATGAACAGGGGAGGGTCAGAGAGAGAGGGAGATACAGAATCTGAAACAGGCTCCAGGCTGTGAGCTAGCTGTCAGCACAGAGCCTGACATGGGGCTCGAACCCACAAACGGCGAGATCATGACCTGAGCTGAAGTCGGATGCTCAACCGACTGAGCCACCCAGGCGGCCCCTCGTTATTTGATTTTCAATAGAATTTTATTTATCATTGAACATTTTTTTCATAACATTTTGAGATTTTTTTAATTTCACATGTATTTTCTTATAGGGAAGTGTATAAAATACAATTCTACTCATCAACCTCGCCATCCCAAAAATTTTCCAGACTGAATGACTTTTCCAAATATAATAAGACCATTTATGATGTGATACTACACTTGAGTGGAAAATTGCCACCTGGAATTCATTCAAGTCAGTCTTCACCTGCGGATTATACTGAAAGGGTGATTCAGCTTCATTTTCAACATTCTTCGCTTCTTGACTTTCTCAAGTAAGAGCATGGATATGCTAATTTAAACATGTAATATTGGCTTGGATAGCTACATAATTAGATGGGCAGATTTTGGTATCATTTGTCTTTTTATAAAATATTTACCAAGTTTCCACTCTATGTATACACACACACACACACACACACACACACACACACGTAAAATAATAATAGAAAATAGCCATTTCATGAGCTATGGAATTGATAATCTAAAGCAATTATTCTCAAGCTTTATCGTCCATCCAAATCATAATGATAGCATGTTAAGTGGGTTGCTGGCCCTTACCCACAGAGTTTACGATGTTGATTTGCATTTATAACAAGTTTTAAGTAATACTGATTGTTTTCATCCATGACCTCATTTTGAGAATTCTCACATAGATAAATATATAAATCTGAGTAATTTAAAAGGGATGAAGCCAGTAAGTTCACTTCTCAGAATACTGTTCGTGTAAGCTCAAGTTATACTATGCATTTTTAGTCTACAGTGGTAAGTTTTTTAGTACTAAAATAATCAGCAAGTGAAAGTTTCTATAAATGCTTGATAGAAAATATAGGAAAAATACTTGTCATTATAATGTCTGTATTCCTCTGCAAAGATTAAATGGTGAGTGGTCAAGAAATGGAAAAGCAATGTTTGTTAAAAATCTGAGGAAAGTGTTGGTCGATTTATATTATTTTATTGGCCTATACTGGCAGTATCTGTAACCACTGACACATCTGTAAGCAGTGTTACTGTTCCATCTAACCTTGTTCCTGTACCACTACAATTGCAATTTGTTACTTGCAATTATTCATGCAATAGGGCTCATATGTTTTGAAATATATTACTTTGTTTTTAAATTGGTGCTTGTTTGTGTATGGAATCTACTCCATATTGGCCAGAGATATTCACCTACCTTAGCAGGAGTGGGGATGGAGGGTAACAAGAGGAATCTCAAACGAGGAATGCAAAGGAAATATTTGGTGTTCAGGGTTGTTTTTTGTTTTGTTTTGTTTTCCAAATTATAATTTTTTTTAAATTTTTTTAATGTTTTATTTATTTCCAGGAGAGCGAGAGAGAGACAGCGTGAGTAGGGGAGGGTCAGAGAGAGAGGGAGTCACAGACTGAAACAGGCTCCAGGCTCTGAGCTGGCAGTCAGCACAGAGCCCGATGTGGGGCTCGAACCCACGAACCGCGAGATCATGACCTAAGCGAAAGTGGGACGCTTAACCGACTAAGCCACCCAGGCGCCCCTCCAAATTATAATTTTTGAGTGCCCGGCAATATTATGGTCTTGAAAGTTAGACATAGTATAGACAGACAGGAGGGGAAGGGTGAGTAGGAGGACCCTGGGCTCTCCTGGTCCCACCAACACAACTAGATAACTATCCAATCATCCTCAGTACCCCAGAAATCCACCTGAAGACTGACAGAACTCCACAAGTAAAGGGAGAGAGGAGGCCACATTGAAGAAGGTGGCAAGAGTAGGGAGACGGTTTAGGGGAGAAGCAGATCCTGGCTGCTGCACAGGGGAGGGGGCCGTGATCACTGAGAAGGGTGGGAGCCAGCAGAGCACACAGGGAAACATCCAAGGAGAATGTTTTCCCTTAACCAGTGGTTGGAAAATGAGAGGAGCTGAATTTCGGAGCAAAATTTCATGACTTCTTGCCACCAATAGACTTAAACCCTGCAGTTTCTTTCTTTCTTTCTTTTCTTTCTTTTCTTTCTTTCTTAAGAGAACATGAGCAGGGGAGGGGCAGAGAGAGGGAGGGAGACACAGAATCCAAAGCAGGCTCCAGACTCTGAGCTGTCAGCACAGAGCCTGACGCAGGGCTCAAACCCACCAACAGTGAGATCATGGCCTGAGCCAAAGTCAGACGCCCAACAGACTGCGCCTCCCAAGTGCCCCTGAAACCCTGGAGTTTTAAAGGTCCGCAGGCTTGGCTGTGATAGAGCCTGGAGGGCCCTGTGCTGTGTTAGGAGGGAGTGCAGGCACACAGTCCCAGGGCATACCGTGTGCACACCGCTGAAGCGTGACCAGGGCACACAGTGGGGAGATCCTTTGCTCCACCTCCTCCAGAACCGAAGCCTGGCAAAACTCTGGTCGGGAGATGTGGTACGCGCTGGGGTTTGTGCTGGTCTTCTGGGGGACGGCTTTCCCAGGCGGGGACTGAGGCCAGCTTGACTGACAAGGGCAGTTCCACTGGAAGGAAGGGGGGTGGGGCTTAGTGGAAGCAACTTAGGCAGCCAGTGTCCTTGCTGTGCTGCTTCCCCCACTGGCTCTGTGTTTATGCGGGGGGCGGGGAGGGAAACAGCATTGGCCCGGCCCTTTCTTCCTACAGAGGTGTCTCTGTGAATGCTGCCCGCCAGCTCTAAGGAGAGCAAGGAAGTCATCGAAGGAGACTGATTTAAGACCCCGGCATCCTGGGGCGCCCGGGTGGCTCATTTGCTTAAGACTCCGACTCTGGCTCAGGTCATGACCTCACGTTCTTGGGTTCAAGCCCCACGTCCGGCTGTGTGCTGATGGCTCCTGGAGCCTGCTTCAGATTCTGTATCTTCCTGTCTCTCTGCCCCTCCTCCTCTAATGCTCTGTCTCTCTCTGTCCCAAAAATAAATACAACATTCAAAAAATTAAAAAAAGAAGCAAGAGTCCGGCATCAGGCTGAGTAAGTGAGAGGGACTCCGCTGAAGAGGCAGAAGGGGGAGGAGAAGGCTGGCTCTGAAGTCACAGTATGAATGGCAAATAGATGAGGCCTTGGATGTGGCTAAGTCAGTTATGAGGCACCTCTTGGTCCTCAGCGGGGCTAAAAGGAGAGACATGAGATTCTGATCTCAGGCCTCAATGGCAAATGACCACATGGCAGCTAAACCCCAGGCAGAGATAGGGTACATTGCCAAAGAGACTGAGGATCCAGAAAAGTAATCACAAACCTGCTTGTCCAGGTACAAGAGTCCCTCTCACCTACTTCACATAAGCCCAAATATAGAACTGATCCATGTTCTGCAAGGCCTTACACAATTTGGAGATCCTCCCTTAATAAAATATCAAAGTAAAAATACAAAATTGAGATACAAAGATATATATATACATGGCTTTAGAATAGGCTTATGAAAGTGAAGAAACCTCATATTGAAGCTTTATTTATTAGATAATATGTCTGCCTCTTCCCAGAGGCCATCTTGTACGGGGATGGGGAGTTTTGAAATTGATTGCTTATCCCAAAACACAGGATTACTTGTAAAGAGACTGTTAAGTTTAGAACACGTTAAGATATGTGAATATTCAAGTCTGTGTTTTCTTCCTATTCCTCTGCACCCCATCTGGTTGAACAAATGAGAAAGATTGTATCACTTAAGGAAAACAGCATAGCTGTGTGTAACTTTGTAAATTATCCTCAGTACCACTGACTTATTTATGAGTCAGCCTTCCCCTCCACCCCAATTTATGTGCATGTTGAGGGCAGGAAGCAAATCTCATTCACCTGGCCTCTCTGACACCCAGCATCCTTGAGAACACAGAATGGAGCCAATGTTCATTAAATATTTATTTACATTATTATTATTATATATATATATTATTATACATTGTCTTTCACAGAGCTTTGCTTTTTGAGCTTGTGTGATAAAAGGAATAAAACTTTGAAGTTGAGTCTCAAGGTAGTCATAGAAGAATGGAGAAAGTTGTATGTGGTATGAAAAATTAGGGATAAGAGAAGGAAATGTAAAGCATTTCCATTCCGGGAGAGAAGGTGTAGCTGGTGAGTGAGGATCAAGTTGGAAAAAGGTGGAGTATGTACTATGAAAGTTATACATGGAACTTTATTAATGATACTAATCTATAAATTCTTTAAAATAACTAATTATTAAAGCATTTATTCCCTCATACCCATATTAGTTTGCTCCGGCTACCATAACAGACTGGAAGGTTTATAAAACAGAAATCTATTTCCTTACAGTTCCAGAGGCTGGAAGTTCAAGATCAAGGTGTCGGTAGATTGGGTGTCTTCTGAGGCCTCTTTGCTTGCCTTGGAGACAGCCACCTCCTCACATGGTTTTGCCTCTGTGTACCTACACCCCTGGTGTCTCTCTGTGTGTCCAAATTTCATCTTCATATAGGGACACCAGTCAGATTGGATTGGGGTCCACCTTATGGCCTCATTTTATCGTAATCATCTCTTTAAAGACTTAGTTCCAAGTATAGTCTGATTTTGCAGTAATGAGTGTTAGAGTTTCAACATATGACTTTTGAGGGGACATGGTTCAGCCCATAACAGTGCTATATGTCTTGTAAAAACTATTTTGAAACCAGGTATTATCATTTGTAATTAATTTCTCCTCACCATATTTGAAATAATATGCTTAATGTTTCTTCTCATTTGTGCCTGTTATGGAATGAATTGGGTCTTCCTCCAATTCATATGTTAGAGCCCTAACCCCCCAGTGCAGCTGCATTTGGAAACAGGACCTTTAAGAATGTACTTATGGTTGGGGCACCTGGGTGGTTCAGTAGGTTGAGTGTCCAGCTCTTGAGTTCAGCCTAGGTCATGATCTCATGGTTCATGAGTTTGAGCCCCACATCAGGCTCTGTGCTGACAGTGTTCTTGCTTTCTGCCCCTTCCTCACATGCAAGGGATCTCTCTCTCTCTGTCAAAAATAAACATTAAAAAAGCCCCAATGTAATTATGTTTAATGGTATCATAAAGGTGGGATCCTAAGCTGTCTGCAAGCCAGGAGGAGAAGGCTTATAAGCAACCAAATTTTCTTTCTTTTTTTTTTTTTTTAAAATGTTTTATTTATTTTTAGGAGAGAGAGAGACAGCGTGAGCAGGGAGGTCAGAGAGAGGAGTCACAGGCTGAAACAGGCTCCAGGCTCTGAGCTGGCAGTCAGCACAGAGCCCGACGAGGGGCTCGAACCCACGAACCGCGAGATCATGACCCAAGCGAAATCGGACGCTTAACCGACTAAGCCACCCAGGCGCCCCAGCACCCAAATTTTCTAACATCTTTTTTTTGGGGTTCTTGTCTCCAGAAATGTGAGAAAAAAATTTTTAGTGTTTAAACCGCCCAGCCTATTGTTATGACAGACTGAGCAGACTAACATAGTGCCTAATATCCTTTGATATAATTTCATTTATTCATAACTGATAATCATTTATGATGTAATTAACTGAAAAAAATCAACTTTTTTGATTATTTCTGTATTATCAAAATAAAACAAGCAGAACAAAACCACTATGTACCTAGCATTCAAACTGCAGTGTGAGATATCCTATAATCTAAAACTATTATAACTGTTACTTTCTAATACCATTGATTTTTAGATAAAATTTTCATTGACCAAAAAAAATCCACTGAGAAAACCAACTCACTCCCCTTTATAAATGAATATAATTCCCTTCGTTATTTCATTTCTTTTATCTTTAAAAACTTCATACCCTTATTACTTATGCATGACCACTATGGCATCTTATTTAATGAAATTGCATCCAAGAATAAAAATATTTCATAGCAACAGTCTAAGAGTGGTTATGGAAGAATGCACTGATGTTGGGTACAAGAGCATGGCTTTTAAATTAGGTAGAGGGAGGCTCTAATTCTAGCTCTTTTGTTAACCTGTTTAGGCTTCAATTTCCATCCGCGTAAAGTTGAAGATGATAATTCCCAAACTTAATTGGTTTACAAAAGAATTTAAAATATTAAATGTCTGTTACATGACACACAGTAGATGATGATTAGTTTCACTGCAGTATGTAGTGATCTATAGCTTTCATATGCTAAAAGGTTTTCCTAAGTTTCTTCAATATGGTAGCTATTAGTGACATTCTGAAAACTGACTCTTGTGGTAGGTATCATTATCACTGAAATATAATATTTAATTTTAATTTTATTTATTTATTTTGAGTTGGGGGGGAGAGCAGAGGAGGGACAGAGAGAGAGAGAGGGAGAGAGAAAGGGAGAATCCCAAGCAGGCTCTGCGCTGTAAGCACGGAACCTGACACAGGACTCAATCTCAGGAACCCCGAGATCATGACCTCAGCTGAAATCAAGATTCAGACGCTTAACTGACTGAGCCACCCAGGAGCCCCGAAATAGAATATTTTAAAAGTCTGCTCCTCTGTTAGAAAGAACAGATTTATTGAAATAAAATGCCAGAAAACCAGTAGTTATCAAGTGTGTCTTTATTAGCTAAAATAGGAACTTTGTAAAACTTTTTCTAATTTTAAAATAGAAAGCACATGACTTTTGTTTTAATTTTACTGTGTGCTACTCTTGGTCCTTAATGATTGATTTAAATGAAGTAAATGCTTTAATTAAAAAAGGCAAACATTCAGGGGCGCCTGGGTGGCTTAGCCGGTTAAGCGTCCGACTTTCGCTTGGGTCATGATCTCGCGGCTCCATGTTCATGGGTTCGAGCCCCGCGTCGGGCTCTGTGCTGACTGCCAGCTCAGAGCCTGGAGCCTGTTTCAGTCTGTGACTCCCTCTCTCTCTGACCCCTCCCTGCTCACGCTGTCTCTCTTTTCTCCTAAAAATAAATAAAAACTTATTAAAAAAAAAAAAAAAGGCAAACATTCTAATGCTGTTTTTGTTTTAAAAGTTACTTGTATTTATCCCTTTCTTTAGAGGGGGTTAATTATAATTACTATTTTCATAAAAGAGTTGCATTTTAAAAATCTAATGAAGTGTTTACCTATGAACAGAAGAAAAAGGTTCAGACACATAAATAAATCTTTATTTTTTGTGCATTATAGAAATGCAACAGCTTTTCTTTTCTTTTTTTTTTAATGTTTTTTTATTTATTTCTAGGAGAGAGAGAGAGAGAGAGAGCGTGAGCAGGGGAGGGTCGAGAGAGAGGGAGTCACAGATCGGAAGCAGGCTCCAGGCTCTGAGCTGGCAGTCAGCACAGAGCCCGACGCGGCTCGAACCCACGAACCGCGAGATCATGACCTAAGTGAAAGTCAGACGCTAACCGACTAAGCCACCCAGGCGCCCAGAAATGCAACAGTTTTCTGATAGCCTAGTAAATTTGGTCCTTAAAATCATATTCTTGTAACACTGATGTGGGTACAGCTCCCAGTAGTGTAGACATTAACCTGGGATGGTTTCTGTTTTGACATTTTATGGTGTGAGATGCAAGTATGGAAGAATGATGGAATTAATGCCAAGCCATTCAAATTTATTGCTTTTTTTATCAGCAAATACATGCCTATCAGGATATGTTGGCTAGTGATAAACTTCCGCAACATTTGAACGGTTAATAAAATTGGGTCATTAATCCAAGATACATGCATATGTTTCATCATGGAAATAAATGTAAATTCAGAATAATCATAAATGTTATTAGCTTTCATATTTAAATTTGATAACAATGGGCGAGGACTTTAATTACTGAAAGTGAAATTATATCGATTTTATGCAATAAATGAGAAATTCTTAAAATCTTTGAATTAAAGTTGAAGATTTCATAATAACTCATTACATCTAATTTTATTTTGTTCTGCTTAGTGTAAACTTGGAAGAAATATGCAAATAAAAACCTGGCATGTAAAAGTATAACCAAATCAGTTCTGAAAGTCAACTCTGTAAAACTACTGAGCAGACATAAAATCTCTTGACAAAGCACAATCATAAATACAGTCTTAGAGACTGATGAAGTTAGACTTGAGATAGATTCAAAATGAAAAGCAGAAACAAGTCTCATGTAGGGGAGGAAAATAATTTTCCCTTCTACCCTTCTGGACTTCTTGGTTGAGATTCACCCTTCCAACCTGCCCCATAATATAAAGACAGGAGGAAAAAATATTGATTTATGTATGTTAAGTAGAGGTGCCCCACAAAGATTTGACACTCAAAGATGCCAATGATATAGAAGCCAAAAAAGATGAGGCTTCTATATCATTCTGAGCTAAGGAAAAGGTTAGGACTCTAGGGCTTTCAAGAGGGAAGGGGGTCCAGAGTGGGAGGAGGAAATACTTGTTACACAAAGTTGTCCTGTCGTGCAGCTAAACCTCTCAAGTGAAAAAGTTACCTATCTCCCTTCAATAGCTCTCTTCCTGGTAGAGGCCCCTTTTCTAATGTAAATTTCCTGTATAAATGTATGTTTTCCTTACAAAAGGGTGACTTCTAGCTGTGTTACCAGCTTCTCCCATCCTGCAGTTTCTCAAAATAATTGGTGTGCCAAAGAAGTATATTTTCGAGTGGCATATTCTGCTAACCTTCACTTCATAACAGTGTCTGTGAAATGCTACGAAAGAACAAAATTCGCCTGAGTAAATTTTAAAGCTCTTATCAGTTTTATTCAGCAGTTCATGAATCAGACAGCATCCAGTCTAGCAGATAGAAGGAAGCTCTGAAGAGTGGGACAAGTCAAGATATGTTATAGGCAGAAGGAAGGAAGAACGCTGGAGTTGTGATTAGGCGTTGGGGACAGGGGACAGAATGTTCCATCCCAAACTGTGCCACTTTGGCATGGGGATTGTTTTGAAGTGAAGGCAGTTGAGACCCAGAAGACTCAGGAAAAGCTTTTTACCTTGCCCTTAACTGCCTGCACGAATTTCCATAGGGGCCTGTACCAGGAAGAGATCTATTACCAGAGAAACTTTTCCTATCAGAAAGACTGAACTACATACTATTCTCTACCAAATATTTGCCCTGCTCATATTCCTGTGACTTGCCTTCCTCCCCTTGGAAGACCCAGACCCCTAACCCCTCTCCTTAGCCTCAACTGCCTGACTGCCTCTCAGTCTTCTGTCTTTGTGGGGCTCCCATAAGTATTTAATTAAATCTTTTTTCCCTCTAATCTGTCGGTTTGATTATTGGATTAGCAAAAATACTGTAGAAGGTTAGGAGGGAAAAGTTTTCTATTTCCCAAGCACAAAAGCAAAGTTACTTGGTCTAGGAGTGATGGTAGGGATCTGTTGGGCAGATTACCTAGCTAATGCTGCTCAGGCAGTTCCCATGGTTTAAGATCCCATTTCTGGGAAAGCCTAAATCATGATGAAGTTAATTCTCACTTTTGGTGACATGGAGGTTAGCGTAAGTGACTCCATTTGGGACTTGTTGTCTTTAATAATGCAAATATTCATATCATTCTTCATCCTCAACATTTTACTGTGGACCAATTCTCTGCTGGACACTATGGAATACTTAAATGAATACCACACAGTCTCCTTCCTCAAGAAGTTCTGAGCTTAGTGTTTCCCTCATCATTTTTCTTAGGCATTCAGTAGCATTTAAAAGAAGTGATGATTTCTTTGTAAAATCCCTTATTTGCTTTGGATGCAAGGAAGTATTCCAGTTTCTCTATGTCTCTGAGCTGCGGTCTTTGTTTAGACAGGCAGCTCAGAGACATATACCACTGGGATTTCAACTTCATGGATGATCATCACATTTGAGTTCTTATATATGCTTTAGCTGGGCTAGTCCTGCTAAGGAGTAGTGTTCCATTAATATTAGATATTATTTAAATCTATAATAATTGCAGCACAGTGAGGAACCCTAGGAGTAATGTAAATGCAGATGGAAAATGCATGAAAATCAAAGAGAATGGGTAGTGTTTGACTTCCAAACAAAGCAGCTTTATGCATGCAATATAATTTCTTCTACCAGTTTTCTCTGGCCCAAGGCCAAGGCCAGTTTAACGACTCTACAACTCTGCTCTCTGCTTCCACCCCCACAAGGGTTCCCTTCCTCACTTCTTTTTTCTTATTCAGATAGAATTATCTTGAGTTTCCTTTCTGCCTTTGCTGTTTCCCACTTTTCAGTAGTTATAGGACTGCAAAACATCTATAGAGTTGAGTACTAGATGTGGCATTCTCTGATAAATACTTACAGTGGGTGGCCTTCTATGCTCACTAAATGAGTCAGACCTAAATATTTAAATCCCCACTAGGAAGCACTCCTGCCCAAACCGTATTATATTAAACTATATTAAAGTGGTTCTGCTGGTGATGGACATGCATATGAAGACCTTGAATAAAAATATTTCAAGAAATATGACAGAAATATAGTCTTGAATATGATAAATTCTATACATATGGGTATATATGCTTTCATGTGTATAAAATAATATAAGTATTTGCCATAACAGATATACTACTTCAAGTTTATATAATCAAAGAGGCTAGAATTTTTGGATTTCCTCTGGAAAAATAGGTGATACATTGTATTATATTTGGGGTTTTCTATATTCAGGTATATGTTATGATAGACATTTACTGAGCATTGGGTGACTAATAATCTGTTAGATGCTTAATTGTATTCCTACTTTTCCTGAATATTTTTCAATTTTATAATGTTCTTTTTTTTTGAGTTTAGTTTTTTTAGTTATTTATTTTAGGAGAGTGACCCCAGGTGAGGGAGGGGCAGAGAAAGAGGAAACAAGAGAGAATCCCAAGCAGGCTCCATGTTGTCAGCGTGTAGCCCAATGAAGGGCTCAAACTCATGAACTGTGAGATTATGACCTGAGCCGAAACAAGAGGGAAACACTTAACTAATTGAGCCACCCAGGCACCCCTCAATTTTGTAATGTCATATGTCATAAATGACTAGTGTCCTGGCAATAGGAACCAAGTCATATAACTCTGTATTCTGTTACTTTTTAAGGATAGATGTGGCTGAGTATAGGCAACTGAAACTCTTAGAATTTAGTAAGTTCTTTGTCATTATTAATTCTCCAGAGAAAACATCATATGCACATTTCATTGTTAAGGGAAGTGTTAAGACTAATTATATAAATTTTAAATTTGAAAATAAAAATTCAATATACATATAAGCTATAGACGACATCGAAATAATTTAATAAAAGTTCAAATGCAAATGAAATACAAACCATTGAATATTCCATCATAATAATTTGGATTTTTTTTTTTTATTTTAGTGATCAAGGAGCATGTATTTCTCATATACTTCCAGAATTTCTGCTTGAACCAGAAGATTATAAAAAGTGGCTTGAAATTACAGTAAGGGAATACAATTTATAGGAACAGCCTACACCGTTATTGAATTGACTGATTTTTGGTCTTTGTTAGAAGACTTCGTTTTAAAATCGTGGTATTTTTATTTATGAAATGCTATCAACTATACCTCTCTGGACAGCCTGTATATGTGTGTGTGTAAATAGTTATTAATATAAATATTCAGAATAAGTATTTAAATATATATGTATACACACACACACATTTTTCTGTCTAAAAGTTTTTGTGGAGTTCCTGTTGTCAGGGAGCAAGAATACCCTGTCCCCTTCAAGGTCCTTCTAGCTAGACTAAGAATTAAATTGTCATGAGACAGATTAGCAGGAGAAAATAAAATTTACTAGCATATATAAGGAGAATCTGCACAGATATGGAAATTCCAAAGAGAGGCAAAATGAGGTATATATATGCCATCCTGAACTAAGGAGAAAGGGATAGGAGTCTGAAACTTCAAAGGGAAGGAATGCATCTCACAGGCAATAAGAAGAGCCAATGTTTGGTAATTAGGTGTTTGCTCTGCCATGCAGATGGCTCACTCAGATAAAATTTATCTCTGCGGACATCCCTTATACTGGAAAAGACTCTACCTCCCACCTGCCACATTTAGATTCTTCTTTGAGTTAAGGGAGGTGAAAAATTTCTCTTAAGCCCATGTGGTCTCACTTGCCATACCTTTGGCATGGTCCACATGCCAAAATGGCAGGTTTTGGGGGGACCTGTCCCAAACCCCGTCAGACTCAGTCTTTGTGCCAAAGTGACCCATCTTGGGGCAGCCTGCCCTTGGCCCTAATGCTGTGCAGAAATGATTACATGGCTTTCTTAAATATATAATTGCTTCTTTTAGCGGATCTAAAAATGGAGAATAGTTTATTGTTATGTAAATATTTTCTTAAAGGAAATTTTTAGAATATAGGTTTTCCAAGGAAAATAATGGTTTAATTTCCCCACCACTTGCCATTTCCCTTCATCTCCCTTCTTCAGCTAAAGGGGAGAATAGGCAGAGATTAAGCAAAATATGCCTAGGTGTTTTCTTTTCTTCTTTTATGTTTTTATTTATTTCTTTTTTTTTTTAATTTTTTTTTTTAATGTTTTATTTATTTCTAGAGAGAGAGAGAGAGAGACAGCGTGAGCAGAGGAGGGGTCAGAGAGAGGGAGTCACAGACTGAAACAGGCTCCAGGCTCTGAGCTGGCAGTCAGCACAGAAGAGCCCGATGCGGGGCTGGAACCCACGAACTGCGAGATCATGACCCTAGCGAGAAAGTCGGACGCTTAACCGACTAAACCCTTGGGTGCCCCTGTTGCCCCTGTTTTTATTTATTTCTGAGAGAGAGAGAGACAGTGTGAGTAGGGGAGGGCCAGAGAGAGAGGGAGATACAGAATCTGAAGCAGGCTCCAGGCTCTGAGCTAGCTGTCAGCACAGAGCCTGACCCGGGGCTCAGACCCACGATCTGTGAGATCATGACCTGAGCCGAAGTCAAGACGATTAGCCGACTGAGCCACCCAGGCGCCCCAACCTAGGTGTTTTCAAAGGACACAGTTCATTTTATGGAAACCTACTGAGAAGGGGAATTGCTTGGAGAAGCCTGCAGGCTTTCAGGCGACTCCACTCTCACCACATGATGTGAACAGGAGAACCAGGGGCCTGTGTTCTCACACTCTGCTGAGTTCCAGTGGCTTGGCCAAAGACCGTGTTCCTTTTTGGGGTTCAGAGTTCAGAATAACTTTCATCTCATTCTGCCACTTCTGCTGCCACAGAATGAGCTGGTAGGTATAGTGAATGGATAAATCTCTGACCATTCTGTGTGTTGATAGTTTCTTTTACTGGTACATGGGGAATTCGAGTTCTTTATGAATGTATGAACAGGGCATGCAAAAGTTTATGAAAAGAAAAAAATACCTTTAATGCTGCATGGTTAAAACTTTGGACTTATATTTGCCTTGCATTTTAAATAATATTGTAATATTTTATTTTTTTTATTCTTCCACTAATACCTTGCCTGCGTGTTCCTGTGCACCCAAGGAAAAGCCTTCTCTTGTTATAGATATGACTCAATTCGAAGCCTGGAGTAAAGGGGCATGGACAGATGTATTCCTTCAGATATACAAGGTAACATTTCCCGTTTTGTTCACTGCTAGGGTATTTTGGCTGATTTATATGAATAGCTTATTTGTTAAGGTATAGGTACTGATGCTGATTAAAGATTTCAAAAGCACTGTGTCTCAAATAAGGTAAGAGTTTTTCTATCTGTTGAGAAGTATTGCTTTAGGGACAGTAGGGTGTCTATTTTACCCTCCGTACTAAGCTTTCATATCTGGGACAATTTCTCAGAACAAGGAAGAACACCTGAAAGAATAGTGGAGGAAAAGTAAATACCGTGTAAGGATATCACCCCCAAAATGTATCATTTCCATTGGGCAGGGACACATGATTGTACCAGCTGCAGGACATGTTGAGAAATGTAGTCCCTAAAATAAGTAGCTACTGTTATATTCTGGTACTAAAAGGAAGCATTAGGGGCACCTGGGTGGCTCAATTGGTTAAGCGTCTGACTTCAGCTTAGGTCATGATCTTGTGGTTTGTGGTTCGAGCCCCGCATCTGGCTCTGTGCTGACAGCTCAGAGCCTGGAGCCTGCTTTGATTCTGTCTTCATTGCCCTCTGTCTCTCTGTCTCTCTCTCTCTCTCTCTCTCTGTCTCTCTCTCTCTTAGAAATAAATAAACATTAGTAACAACTAAATAAATTAAAAGGAAGTATTCATTAAAGAATGGATGATAGTGACAATTATGGTTTCTACTTCTAGTACATACTAGACTCTTGCTATAAATGTCATTCTGGAGAGATAGCCACTAGGAATCACACACTGGGCAATGAGTCCAGGTTTTGAGGAGACTCTCAAATTTACCTCATGCCAAGTTGCATGTGTATGTAGATTAACATAGCATAAATTATGCCTTCATATCCTGCGTCTTTTTTTGCATAAATAACGTTTTGGTTTCAGTCCTGAGAATCTGGATTCAGTCCTGAGAATCTGGATTCAGTCCTGAGAATCTTCTAAATGTGGCACGGTAGATCTTGCCCACTAAGACTTGTGGGGAGTTTTGCTTTGTCTTCACAGATTGAAACCAGAAGTAGGGTGAACTGTGAGACCAGGGAGTTAAAATGAGGGAGAAGTTAAAAGGAAGCAGCAGTCACTGAAAGGAAAGGACAAAATGAATAACTAGACAGTTTGTAGTTTATGTCAAACTCTTGTCATGAGATGCTTTTGAAAAGTTTTTTTTGTTTTTGTTTTTTAAGAAAGAGCATGTGAGTCATTTGAAGGAAAAGGACAAAATTAATAACTAGGCAGTGTGTGGTTTATGTCAGACTCTTGTCATGAGATGCTTTTGAAAAGTTTATTTTTTTAACAGAGAGCATGCGAGTGGGGTTGGGGCAGAGAGAGAGGAACAGAGAATCTCAAGAGGGCTCTGTGCTAACAGCAGCAAGCCCAAATGCATGGCTCAAACTCACTAACAGTGACATCGTGACCTGAGCCAAAGTCAGACGCTTAACCAACTGAGCTACCCAGGCACAACACAAGATGCTTTTTACGTGTGATCTTGTTGAATCTTCCCAAGCAGGAATTTCCATTTGAGAGATGAGGACACAAACTACAGGCATATGTACTATCTTCCAAGGTTACTTGATTTTAGCCATATAAGACCATCTGATGTAGACTAATTAGCTTATTTCTTCCTTGTTCTCTGCTGGTGCCCAGAAGCCCCCGGCCCCCTTGCTGCTCTCTGCTAGCCTAAATCCTCCATGGCAACTAGCTACCCAGCCTACCCTCTAGAGAGTTCCTTCTGCTGCATGATTCCTACTCACTCCTCTCGTCGTCTTCTTCTATCAGCCTGCCCTCCTTTTTTTTTTTTTTTTTTGGCCAGATGTCAAAGACAGAAATCCTGTTTTTTCTGGAATAATTCCTTGAAGGATGTATGAGGGTGTTCATGACTGTCAGCCAAACTTAGATTTGGGTTTTCTTGTTGTTTTTTTTTCTTAACTCCAGGGTGTATCATCTATAATTTTGCCCACTGATAAAGAGGAGCAGTTCTGAAACAGAAGGGCAGAAAATGCCCTAGTTTATGGACAGACTGGGCCTGGTTTTGGGTCTTGGACTTTATTCACTCACTTATTTATTCATTTATACATGGATGGATATGTTTAGTTCATCTGATTTATCTTTCCTGACTTATAATTCTATGAATTTAAAAGCCCAGTATTGAGGCGCTTGGGTTGCTCATTCGGTTAGGCATCCGACTTTTTATTCCGGCTCAGGTCATGATCTCACGGTTTGTGGCTCCATCAGGCTCTGTGCTGACAGTGCAGAGCTGGCTTGAGATTGTCTCTCTCTCTGTCTCTCTTTCTCTCTCTCTGCTCCTCTCCTGATCACTCTCTCTCACAGGATAAATAAATAGGTAAAAATTAAAATAAAAATAAAAATAAAATAAAAACTAAATATTACTTGTAAACTCAGAATTTGATAGAGTGTCAGCTACATAGTAGATACTCAACAGATACTTGCTACTTAACAACTATTTGGGTGCAGGAACTGTACTAGGCTCTGGGAGGTGTAAGAATAAACTTGATATAGTCTTTATGTTCCAGGATTTTGTGTCCTGGATTTTATAAGTAACTAAACATATATAATCACAAGGAAGAATGACAAATGGTATGATAAGGTAAGCCCAGAGAACTAAGGGCAAGTGCACCTAGAGAAGAGCCTACCTTTCCTATGTCTTGGGGAAGGTTTCCAGGAAGAAACTCTATTTAACTTGACTTTGATCCCAGCCACAAGTTAGACTGTGGTTGACTTTGTAAGCCAAACCAAGGAATCTGGACTTTTTTAGATTTTAGCCCAGGGACAGTACAGAGCTAGTGAAGGATGAGGTTAACATCTTCAGGTTTACACATGGGATTGACATAATCAGCTTTTCTTTCTAGAGAAATCACACTCTTGTACAGTGTGGAAACTGTTTCAAGCTGTATTTAAGTAACTGGAGCTGGGAATACTGGTGGTAGTGGGAAGTATGAATAAGGGGCAGCTTTTGTAAATATTAGTAGTAGAAATCAGTAAGACTTGGTTAATGACTAGATCTTGGGGTGTGAAGAAGACAGAGAGGTAAAAGATGACATTGGGTCTTGCTGGGGTGACTGAATGGAATTTGATCCCAGTCACTGAAATAACAAGACAATGTTGGTACTAACAGGATTTTGTTGGGGGTGACAGATGAGGTAGAACAAGAGGGCATGATGAATTAATTTTAGTTGTGCTGTATTTTGGTGCCCTGAGTCATCACAAAGTGGGTATATCCTTCAGTCAGGAAAGAGATCTGGGTGGCAATGTATATTTGGGATTCTTCACTCATTCCATGATAAAGTCATAGGAATAAATAAGATTGCTGAGTGAGATCATTTCGAGAGCGGTGATTCTCCATGTATTGTGTCTAAAGCATGGGTAGCTCTAGAAGCTCCTTTAAATCAGAAGTGTATTGGCAATTTCTCTTGTAAAAGCAAGCTGTGGTGTTGTTGATGGGAGTTTCATAGGTTGGAAATAGAAGATTTTTCTTGAATTATATTCCCAGTTCACAAAGATGTATTGATGGGTTATTGATTCATAAGAGAGATGAAAAACACTAACAAAAACACTAAAGTTCAGAATGCTGTTTTAAATGTAAATATATAAATAGGGCTCTCATGTGGATATAAAGGATACATCTGTATATGCTGAGATAAGTGAATGTGCTATTTTTACTGAAGAAACTGGAAAAGAAAAAGGTGATCAATAATAAATATCTGAGGGGCACCTGGGTGGTTCATTCAGGTAAGCATCCGACTTTGACTCAGGTCGTGATCTCACGGTTCTTGGGTTTGAGCCCCGTGTTGGGCTCTGTGCTGACAGCCAGCTCAGAGCCTGGAGCCTGTTTCAGATTCTGTGTCTCCCTCTCTCTCTGACCCTCCCCTGCTCACGCTATCTCTCTCTCTCTCTTTCTGTCTCTCTCTCTCTCAGAAATAAATAAAACATTAAAAAATAATATATATCTGAATAATGGGTTTAGATAGTTTATTCATTTCATCCCAGTGTCCTGTCTGTCATAAGGGTTTTTTAAAATAGTGACACAATTCTGTAAAATATTTTGGTATTTTTAAACAAAGATTAGTGATCTATCTTTCCCATTAATTAAACACATTTTCCCCAATTTGAAACTTCTGTTATAAAATTGGAGTATTGCTCGTGTTGCTTAATGTAGGCAAGACACCAGTTCTACTGAGGCATTATCTAGAATTGCATGCATCTGTAGAAGACCAGCAAAGATAGCACAAGGGATCATATTTGTGAAGAAAACTGAAAATGAGCCTCATTTAAATGTGGTTGGAAAGAGTAAAATTGGTGAAATTTTTTCTTAAATGGCTTTACAGGATGTCCCATAATGTCAGTGGCGTGTAGTGTGGAAACCGTTATTCTCATATGTGATAGCAAATATTGCATGCTTTCTTTGGATATAAGCGAACATATGAACACATCTGCATGTGTGTGATAAATACATGTGAAAGAAGTATATGATAACATTTTCTTCTCTTTATCAGTGAAAGCCCATGCTCTTGGAAGAGTGATTTTTTTTCTTTTTGTCATTAATGTAAGATTAATTTGTAATGTCACCTGGAGGATATCTGTTGGTGGTAGATAATGATAGACAGCTAGCCATTGGTCACAAGAAATGGTGTTGCAAATGAACCCTTATTCATAGGGAAATGTAGGTGGTTAAAAATATGCTTCAATTGAGAAGTCATTGGTAAGGGAAGTATAAAAGATGTAAATACTGTTAACATAAGACTATTGAGTTACCTAATTGAATCGTGATCTCTGTCAATTCAAAGTCGTTCTTTCCAGTTTTGAGATGTGCTAGGCATGAAGGGAAGGTCACTCTCAGATGCATTTTTCTTTTTTTTTTTTTTTTAATTTTTTAACATTTATTTATTTTTGAGAGACAGAGCATGAATAGGGGAGGGGCAGAGAGAGAGGAGACACAGAATCTGAAACGGGCTCCAGGCTCTCAGCCCTCAGCACAGAGCCCAACGTGAGGCTCAAACTCTGGAATGGTGAGATCATGACCTAGGACAAAGTCAGAAGCTTAACCAACTGAGCAACTAGGCATCCCTCGTGCATTTTTCCAACAGGAATGAGATTTAAAACAGTGTCTTGATAGCACTGAAGTTTTTCTGTGTTATCATTTTCATTATTTCAAGTGGCTAGCTCAAATGACCCACTAGGTGATCCTTTACATGTCTTGTACACATACCTATAGAATTTGAATGTCATGATTTTTAATAGGGTACACATCACAAAAGCATCAAAAGTGTGACTTTTTTCCAAGATTCATTGGAGAGAAAAAATGTACTTAATTGTTGAATAGACAGACAACCTGAATATGATTGTGTAGTTTCTACACAGCTAAGTTGAAGATTGGGAGCTGAAACCCAGCCTACTTGCTGCTCATGAAGACTCTGGACACTCTTACAAGCTGCGACTCCACAAATTAAGGGGGTATTTTTACTTTAAATAAGGGTACCAGCAGGACAGCAGTTTATTAGAGGGTGTGTCATTTTTTAATTTGAACAGAAATACTGTATGGGTTTTTGAGCTCCTGGCAGTGGTAGCTGAAGAAACTTTTCCCAAAGATGAATGCCAGAGTAGAATACTATTGAATGCTATGTCCTGAGTTGAGTACTTTTACCTTTGGCTTTTGCGTGTGATATGTTCATCAACCAGCTTGACATTTGCTTGGCATTTGAAAGTAGATGAAGTAGATTTTAATAAAAGATAATCTGTATAATTTCAGGCTTCATGTTGGGCCTGACTATCCAAAACAATCAAATCGAGCACCTATTATATTAACCTGTAATTATGAGGTAGGATTTTCTCATTTAGTGGCAGTAGAGAGTAAGAAAAGAAATTACTGAAAAAAAAAAAAGAAATTACTGAATATAAAAAGTAACATAGAGCTCACTACATCCATCATCTAGGTAGATGTAGATACCTTGATAGAGATTGTAACAGTATCTTTCCTCTCACTGATATTAAGCTACAATTATTCTCATTACTACTACTAACATAATGTTCTAAATATTGTGTTGAATCTTTATTTTTTAATTATAACAATTGGTAGTCTTTGTTTCTTAATGCATATTTAGAGTCTCTGGGAGATAAAATTGGGAGAAACACAGCTATACAATATGAAGAAAAGATAGCATAAGTAAGAAACCTGATATCGAAAAAACCCAGTATTTAAAGGGAAAGGAAGAGAACCCACAAATGAGCTTGAAATATTGCAGAAAGATAGCAGTAACACTTTATGATATCATGATCCAGGAGGGAAGAAAGCCTTTGTGGGAGCACGTGGTATCAGATGAAATTGATACCAGGTGAAATTGAGGAGTTCCTTAAGAGAATGAGCACCTGGGTAGCTCAGTGGGTTAAGCGTCCAGCTTCTGCTCAGGTCGTGATCTCGTGGTCTGTGACTTCAAGCCCAGCATTGGGCTCTGCTGACAGGTCAGAGCCTGGAGCCTGTTTCAGATTCTGTGTCTCTCTCTGACCCTCCCCCACTCATGCTCTGTCTCTCAAAAATGAATAAACGTTGAAAAAAATTCCTTGTTGTGTTGGACAACAAAGATGCCCGAGGCCCTTTCAGGGTGTGGGAGTAGTGATGAGTTGGGGGAAGATTATTAAGTGGGCTTTGGTTTGATGAGCAAAAGGAATGAAAGTGGAGAGCATAAGGGTAGAAAACTCTTTCGTGAGTTATAACTGAAAGAGGGAACAGACAAAACAATCAGGGGGAATCCAGGTTTGGGAAAGCTCTCTAAAAGCTGCATGTAAGTGAGCATGCTTTGATATTGCTGAAAAGGATCTGGTAAGGAGAGAGAAATTCAAGATCCAAAAGTTAAAAAAGGCAACTGATGCAGGACTGTCCTGAAGAAGGTATGTAGGTGTGGGATCTAGTGAAATATAAGGGAGACCTCATCCATTGTTGCTGTAGAGAAGGAAGAAAAGTGAATGCAGATGCAAGAACTTTCGGAATATGGTAGGATACTGCAGTGCTCTTGTTTAAGATATCAGCGCTTTGCTCTTTGAAGTAGCAATGAGGGATCTACTGAGAAAAGCTAGCATATAGGCTGAGAGGGAAGGAGATCTGATGAGAGATGATTAAGGAGCCAGGAGCCACTATGGGTAACAGGAGTGAGAACACAAGGGAAACAGATCTGTGGGCCTGCAGGGGTTTATCTTTAAAAAAGTTTTTTTTTAACATGTATTTATTTTTGAGAAAGAGAGAAAGCATGCGCGCATGGACTTGTACAAGTGGGCGAGGGGTGTAGACTCCAAAGCAGGCTCCAGGCTCTGAGCTGTCAGCACAGAGCCCAATGTGGAGATCTAACTCACAAACGGTGAGATCATGACCTGAGCCGAAGTCAGGTGCTTAACCCACTGAGCCCAGGTACTCCAGGGCTTTAGCTTCAAATCAGGAACAGGTGCATCTCAGGTTTTTGGAGTCTCTGGCATGATCCCTGTGGATAGTGTGTGCAGTGCCTAGGAGCCGAGATCAGATTCTGCTGTGCCTTCCACCACCAGCAAACTCCCTTGTAGCTTCAGTCTTCTCTTAGAGCTTTCTCTCTACTTCCTGTCTTAACTGAAGCTTGTGTCTTCACTCTTAGATCACTTCCAGGTAGGCCTTTTTAGTAGGGGCTGTGGATGAACAAGCTTGAATGCTTCTTTTAAAATTTTCTTTTTGCAGGAACGTGGGTGGCTCAATTGGTTAAGCATTTGACTTTGCCTGAAGTCATGGTGTCATGGTTCATGAGTTCAAGCCCTGCATCTAGCTCTCTGCTGTTAGCACAGAGCTTGCTTTGGACCCTCTGTCCCCATCTCTTTTTGCCCCTTCCCTGCTCACTTGCGCTTTCTCTCTCTCTCTCAAAGATAAACAATTACAATTTTTTCCTTTCTCTATTCCTTTTTAAAAAATTTATTATTATTTTTGTAATTCTTAGCCTATGGAATTATATTCTCTTTACAAGAAATTTGTGAGCTTGATAACATTTAGACCTAAATGACTGCAAGAAATTTTGTTAGGGTGAGAAACATTTATGGTATGTTTGAGCAATGTTTATTATGTTCTTCCATTTAAACAGTATGATCAAGGGAAGGGTAAGCTTCTAAAAATTAAATTTTATCTGACTTTTGCAAATTCCTAGTTAAATTAATTGTGCCTTTTTAGGATACATTTTTCGTTAAGCTTCACTGGAATAATTTTTTTTTTTTTAACATTTTTTTAATGTTTTATTTATTTCTAGGAGAGAGAGAGACAGCATGAACAGGGGAGGGTCAGAGAGAGAGAGGGAGTCACAGATTGAAACAGGCTCCAGGCTCTGAGCCGACAGTCAGCACAGAGCCCAACGCGGGGCTCGAACCCACGAACCGTGAGATCATGACCTAAGCGAAAGTCGGACACTTAACCGACTAAGCCACCCAGGCGCCCCAACTTCACTGGAATAATTTATACAGAGTTTAGAACATTGTGTGAAATTGTAACAGACTAGTAAAATTAAATTTCACCTCATGTCATAATCTACATGATGTTCAATTTTTTGATGGGGATGTACATCATATTTTTTCATTGCTATTCCATTTATTCATTATGAGACCATTACTTTTAAAAAAGGTGTCTATTTATTTTGTTCATTTATTTTGAGACGAACAGTGAGTGGGAAAGGGGCAGAGAAAGAGGGAGAGAGAGAATCCAGAACAGGCTCTGTGCTGTCAGTACAGAGCACAACATGGGGCTCGATCCCGTAAGCCATGAGATCATGACCTGAGCTGAAACCAGGGATCAGTCACATAACCAACTGAGCCACTCAGATGCCCGTAATCATTACTTTTAAGTATTATTGTCTTTAAACATGGTCGAAAAATATAAGAGCATTTCCTGGTAGAATAACAGCTTGAATTTTAGGTCACACAGAAACACTGACAAATGCAGGTGTGATATAACCTTCTTCATGGACACTTAGGAAAAGGAGTTAACTTTGGTAACATTTTTTTAAGTTTATTTATTTATATTGAGAGAGAGAAAGAATGCTCGAGCAGGGGAGAGGCACAGAGAGAGAAAGAGAGAGAATCCCAAGCAGGCTCCATGCTGTTAGCCCAGAGCCTGATGCGGGGCTCGGACTTACAAACCATGAGATCATGAACTGAGCTAAAATCTAGAGTGGGACACCTAACTGACTGAGCCACCCAGATGCCTC
Organism: Proteles cristata cristata; assembly: GCA_017311185.1. Taxonomy (NCBI): domain Eukaryota; kingdom Metazoa; phylum Chordata; class Mammalia; order Carnivora; family Hyaenidae; genus Proteles; species Proteles cristata. Next base: position 50,652 of record JAESUZ010002579.1, read on the forward strand.
ATGTTGTATGTTTTAAATTGTTTTTCTGCCTTTTACACTTTACCTTCTTAAGTATTTTGAAATTCAGTCATTTTGGATTAAATCTTTCTTTGTTTTTAAATTTTTAAAAAAGTTTTTTATTTATTTCTAGGAGAGTGAGAGAGACAGCATGAGCAGGGGAGGGTCAGAGAGAGAGGGAGTCACAGACTCAGAAACAGGCTCCAGGCTCCGAGCTGGCAGTCAGCACAGAGCCCGATGTGGGGCTCAAACCCATGAACCGCGAGATCATGACCTAAGCGAAAGTCGGACGCTTAACCGACTAAGCCACCCAGGCGCCCCTGGATTAAATCTTTCTAAACACACTTTAACGAGGGATTGCATTGTTTCATTGTCACGTCCCTATTTCCAAGCACAGTAACCGGCTTGGTATCGTGCACTGAGTACATAATAATTCTTACCTCTAAACTAGAAGGCAATTTGTGTTAGAAACATTTGTATCACCTCGGTATTTACTACAGAGGTTACCCCAGGACTATATACTGGCCTGTTTCTCCTCTGCGTGGTGCTCAGACACTTAGACTGTATTTTAGCTTTTAATAGTTTGTGTCTTTAATCTCTTGTCATCTGACTATTCTGTCTTGCTTTTCATCACTGTTCAATGCACCTGCTTACAGTAGTTCCTTTCGTATTACTTATTATTTGTTGTGGCCTGGGAAACTAGATATCTCACTTACAGCATTTTTCTATAAATAATAGGCATGGACGTAAAATGCACAAACAGGCTTTTATAAAAATAAAGGGTGAGAAAGTTACCTTACAGACTTTGAGATGTCACAGATTGTAGCTCAGAATATTTACATATGCATTGTTCTTGCTGGCCTGCCTCCATGAGGATTTCAAACACAGCTGAGATTGGGACAGGCGAGTTGTTATCACATTGCTCTGACTTGCATCTTTATTGTAGAGCTTTGCTCATGTCCTCTCTTACTCCTGAATGGATGTAATCAACCAGAAAATACTGATGCCTTCCTTTACTCTTCAAATGTTGATTTCGCATTTTGCCATTCAGGTCTAGTAAAAGTTCTTTTCCTCAATTTCAGGTCCTGGTACTATCCCGGGTTTTCCCACATTGCAGCAATAATCTGCCCCCCATTCATGTGCAGAATTCTCCAAAGGTCAATCCTTGTTTTATATCCAGCAACATATATTCGAATTCTGAAAGGATTCTGCTTAATTGGATGAACACGAATTATGAGAATGCCCGACATATTATATGGAAGAACTGTCACAAAGGTGAGAAATTTTTTCTTTAAATAAATGATTGCTAATTGTAGTATGACAGTGTAGAACTGGACTCAGAATCCATGGATTCGAGATCTGACTCTTTTCTCCAAAATGGATCTCTTCACACCTTCAAGGTCAGTTTCCTTACATGTGACATAGAAATAATAAAAGATGCTTTTTAAGTTCATTTTGAAGAATAAATGATAAAAATGACTTAGAGATGTTCTACAACGGAAAGATAGCCTTAATATCATTGCTGGCATTTTCAGCTCCATAAATTTAGGTGACACTGCTTAAATCTTTTATGTACTTAGTTGATATCAAATGGAATTTGAGTAGAAAACATCTTCCATGTCACCATGATAGTCATGTTGGAAATCACTAAGTGCAATAATGCTTCATGAATTTGGGGGGAGGTTGGTCATATTAGGTCCAAGTACTAAGGCTAATTAGTGGGTGTTCATAGAGAGACCTGCTCCACTGGTCACGTGGCCACTCACTGGTTCTGTCCTTGTGGAATGAGACTCTGTAAACTTCCGCCCTAAGAGACTCCAATTTTTTTAAAAAAGTTCCAATTTGCTAGCATAGTGTATATTTTTTCCTTCACCATAAGCATTGACTGTAGTGAGATGGAAGACCCAGTGCATGTTGGTTGTTTCTATGGCTAAAATCCAGCTCCCCTCTTCCAAGTACATACAAACCTACTTGTTCAGGATGGGTTGTGTTTTAATCATTAAGTTTATTTTTTACACTGCACTCTCAGAGTTTAAGCTTTAGAAGCAAGAAGATTTAAGACTGTGATTTAAAACGAGGCTTTGCATTACAGTTGCTCTTAACTTGCAGGCATTACCTTAGCAAATGTAGCAAGCTCAAGATTAAAATAGATATGTTTATACACTGGTGTTAGGCAACAGTAAACATAGAATATTTTAGTACCTTCTAATTGACATGCTGATAATAAAACACTTTGACTTGAATCCGCAGTTGAATAAGATTCATATCTTATAAAACTGTATCTGGCCCTTTCAAAAACATAAAAAAAAAAAAGTACTAGTAATTGGTTAGGCTACTGAGGAGTAACAGTTTAACCAGAGTAGTATAAAATATGTACATATATTAGAAATTCATATATTCATTTTTTGTAAAATTATTATGATTCTGTTTTTACCAACAAAATTGTCTATGCAAGTTATATATATAATAGAGAGTCTGTCATCTAGTAGAATGGAAGCTTTTTAAGAGGAACAGTTTTCTCTGTTTTGTTGTCCTCTGGTGTCTCAGAGCTTAGAACAGTGCCTGGAAGATAACAGATACCAAACACTGTTTGAGGAAGTAAATGAATGCCTAAATGAGTGAATAAAGAGACACATTCAGGTTTCATACATTTTTCTACCCTACTCCAGATAATTGAATATATATTAGCTTGCCAGTTTGTACCTTCTGGTACAAATTGTGGGAGTCACGTTGAATGGTTGAGGTAGAAGGGGACACTTTCCATGTTAATATGTACCCGAGTACAGGTCTGTGCGCTTCTCACTGTGGAAGTGCGTTGAGGAGAAGCTCTGTTAAAGATAGCACTTTGGTTAACTTGGACTGAGAAAAAGTCATACTCTGTTGCCTGGAATTATACCTGTCAACATTGATACTTACTCTACTGATATTCACTCTGCTGGTAAAATCCGACCATGCTCACAAGTTGATGCAGTGGTGTTGTGGAAGGTAAAAGGATAGGGCTGCACCCCAAACCTTTTGATTGAGAAACTCTTGAGGGTGAGACCCCACAATCTTTGTTTTACTAAGACTCCATGTGAGTCTTCTTCTTTTAATGTTTATTTCTTTTTGAGAAGGAGAGGGAGCAAGCAGGGTAGGGGCATAGAGAGAAGGGGTGCAGAGCATCCAAAGTGGACTCTGTGCTGACAGCAGAGAGCTGGGTACGGGGCTCAAACTTACAAACTGTGAGATCCTGACCTGAGCTGAAATCAATAGTTGAATGTTTAATTGGCTGAGCCACCCAGGCGCCCCACCTCCATGTGATTCTGATGCATATTAACATATGAAGCAATTAGGCTATAGTGTCACAAAAAATGGTTTCATTGGTGCCTTCAAATTGTTCCGAATGGTATTTTTTAACCAGTTATATTTCTGAAGTACCCCTCCTTTGAAGAAGTAATGGCTGAAAATTTCCCCCAAATTAATGGCAGGCCTCAGATCCAGTAAGTTCAGGGAATACCAAGCAAGAAGAATGTCAAAAAACAAAAAGAGACAAACAAACAAACAAAAACTTTATATCTAGGAATACTATATTGAAATTGCAGAAAATAAAATATAAAGAATCTTGAAAGAATCCAGAGAAAAGAAAAGAAAATGCCTTATCTGTACAGAAGCTAAGATAAGAATTATATCCAACTTCTCGGAAATCATGCAGCCAGGAAGAGAGTAGAATATTTAAAGTATTGAAAGGGAATAAAATATACTGAGAATTCTGTGCCCTGTGAAATTAGCTTTCAATAGTGAAGGAGAAAACATTGCAGAGAATAGACAGTGGACATTGCTTATAAATTTTTTGGGTAAGCTGATCAGTTGGCAGCCTGCAGAGTCATCCTTATGGACATTCTGCCCTTGATCAGCCCAATGGGGGAACAAATAAAGGATTTTCTAGTTGTGTATGGCTTTCCCAGAAACTCTTGAGAGTTTAGCAGTGGTGTCATCATGACAGGTGGCTTCCATGTTACATATCTGCCGAGGTTTTTATCAGTACCTCTACCTCAGTCAGATCAGGTCTGACCTATATTTCTCATTAAAATTTCTTTGTAATGATGGAGGAACTAGGAAGGATGTGACAAGTGAGAGAGCCTTCCTCTGTCAAGTAAGGTATGGAGTGGTAAGGTTGCAATCGGTTTGTTCAAAGGCCCAGCCATCCAGGGCTTTGAGTATCAGGGAATTGCTTTAGGACTTCATTCTGTTGGCCTTGGAGAAAAATGGGAGATGGCCACGGTGGGGACTGCTATAATAAAATGGGTATTTGATCTGGTGGCCACAGCAAGTCCATGGACTGAAGTGCACTGAGGTCACATACTTTTGATCAGCACACCCAAATTTAGCACTGAGGGGAGACGGATTTCATAACCCTGTACTTTCTCTGAATTTACTCAGGAGTATGTGATGCCAGGCAGCCAAAGTTGGAGAGTCTCCTTTCCTAACAACGTATAGTTGCTGGGAGACATTGTTAAAAAGCAAACAAACAAAAATAAAAATAAGAATAAAAAAAGTTACCCATCTTATGTTTGAAAATTTTTAATATGTGTGATTTGTTCCGAGAGTTGTGAAAGTCAAAAAGCATTTTCCATGTAATAAGTGAACACCCGTCACATGTAAATAGGGGACCTTTTTAGGTCTTGCCAGATGGTACATTTGCCCTTAAACACTTATTCTCTTGTTTGTACTACCTGTTTGTATTATATGTGTGTAAGCTCTGTATCATTAACACAATAGTTAATGTGTTTCACTGATGAACCCTTTTTTCACACCTGAGTGACAGCATCTTCTTCAGTAGATCATGCCTGAGATAAAGTATTCCCTTTGTTACTCTTTTGGACCCTTTTCTCAATTGCTGCATTTGATTGCTAATGGAAATGTTATCCTGTAATCACCTGGTGATTTTGAGAACGGCACCAGACCAGTTTTGTAACATAAAGTTTAATATCTGAGAAAGTACTTTCATTTGATTGTACTTTTAACCAAATCCTGAGACTGGAACATTGTGAACTGTCTGATCAAAGGAGCTTTGTTCTACAAAATTAATATCTATTATTTAACTGATGTTTATCTCAACATTTTTTTCATGAAGTAAGAATTGTTCTTATAAATGGAAAATACTGTTCTATTATTTTTAGTAGAACAGAGTTATAATTATTCTTGGCACCATTTATCTTTTATTTTATGTGCTGTCAAAAGGTGCCCCTGATTCCATTTATCATGGAATAGTTTGTTAAAGTAAACAGTATTCAGTATACATCTGGGAAATTATGCTGGCCTTTTAATGCTATCTATTCTTAAACCTTATGTAGCGTTGAAGTCTTAAATCTTTATACATTGGTTGTTTCAGATATGTCTAATTTTCAACTTTATTAAACCAGAAAATAGTCCTTATTTACAAAGAACTTTATATTTTTTCAGAAGTTCCAAATTAGCTCTTTAATGTTTAGCAGTAAATATTTATCATCAATGTTGCAAGATTGAAATGCACATAGATAATAGAAATGGTATATTCTGATATTTTAATGTTACATCTAGAATGTTTTATTTGGGAACATGAGAAATTCAAACAAAGGTGACAAAGAAAGTTAAACCATTTCTAATGGATTAGCAGTGTGGTTCAATAAATCAGGGCAAACCAAGGCAATAGCCATGTGTCCTGGAAAATGGAGGATGTAAAAATTCACCAACAGCCAAACCACATTCTGTCTCTTTCATTTTCATACCTACTCAATGTCAATGCCTTCTAGCCAGACACCACTAGGGACTCATCAGTAACTGAACAAATTCCTTTCAACGCTCATTACAGTGAGGGAGACCACACTTTATGGAAAATCATGGGTTATCTCATAATAAAGGATACTATGGAAGACATTATGGGATTTGTGCATTGGCTAGGTAAACTGGGGACAAGTTCAAGGCAACAGGGATTCACCTTGACTATATGCTGTCAGGGACCATGGTAATTGTATGAGTAACTTAATAAATCTTATCTAGAGGGAAGAAGACTATAGTAATACTAATTCTCGTAATTGGTAGAGAAGTATGATCATTCATATTAGCCAGGAGATGTTGATATTGTCAACCTTAAAAATAAAATACCCAGTTATTTTATGAGTCAAATGAGTTTTTCCAGGAATAGGAGAGGAATGGCAATTCTGGACAAGGCAGCTATGGAAAACTGTAGGCAACTATGAAGAGACACAGGGAAGGTCAACTTTTATTAGGTTGAGGAGGGAATTGGCGAGGGTTGTTTGGAACAGAAGTTCATCAGAAAATGACAAGTGTTTGAGGTTGTGGTTGTTTCTCATTGGTTAGAGGTGAAAGTGTGTTATTGCTGTGGCGGAGAGGGATTTTCCTTCTTTTTCCTAAAAACAAGAGACAAAATGCTTCCTTTTTTCTGCTGGTTATGTAGGCTGCAACAAGTGGTGTGGTACATATATTGATTCCCTCTTCAGGGCTTCCCCAAATTATTTATTTATTTATTTATTTATTTATTTATTTATTTATTTATTTAAAGATTTTTAAAATGTTTTTATTTCTGAGAGAGAGTGAGGCAGCATGAGCAGGGGAAGGTCAGAGCAAGAGGGAGACACAGAATCTGAAGCAGGCTCCAGGCTCTGAGCTAGCTGTCAGCATAGAGCCCAACACGGGGCTCGAACCCATGAACCATGAGATCATGACCTGAGCCGAAGTCGGACACTTAACCGACTGAGCCACTCAGGCACCCCTCCCCACCTCAGTTTTAAATGAGGTTCCCTTTCCTGGTTTTCCCAGTATTTTGTAGTACGACGATTAAAGGACTACAGATTTTACATATAACAGTTTATTCAATCCTCAAAACAAGCCACATGATCAGATAGCGGTTATTACTATTAACAGGAAAACTAAAGCAGAGGTTATTTTATTTTCCAAGGAAATGTGTGGCTGGGATTTGAATCCAAGCAGTTTGACCTCCAGGACTCATGTTAAGCACCATTGTGTGATACTGCTCCTTCATAGTGTTAATTCTTCTTTAGCTTAGATCTGTGCAGTGCTTCCAGATTTTTTCTGATGTCCAGAGAGACGTCTCATTTCCTTTTTTTTCCACAACAGTGGTTTTTCAAATCTGGATGCCCTTTTGTAATCACCTGGGCAATTAAAAAAATAAATAAATGAAAAAGGACCCCCCACTCCCGGCCAACTGAAATGGAATCTTTGCCGTGTTGTCTGTACATGTGCAGCTTTTAAAAATTATTTAGGGGTACTGATGCACAGTGAAGGTTAAAAACTCTAATGTGTGCAGATCTAGAAATAGAGAATAAGATGAAATAGTGTACAGGTACCCTGTATCATAAATATTTATTTACCATGAGAAATACTATTTCCTAAAATATGTCTCAAATTTAGAAGATGAAACTTATGAATAACATTTTGAATCCTGAGGTTTTTTTGGTTTTGTTTTGTTGCTACACATTGTGATTTTACATAACATCGATAATCATTGCTATGACAGGTAAGATCATTCTTACTTTCATTTCCTCTCACCTTTCTGCCTGAGTGTCATTTTGTTATGTTCATTATGCCTATATTGTCACTATTTATAACACTTATATTCTCTTCTGTCAGTGTTCCATTCTGTTATATGTCGTTTTACCTGAATTCTCCATTTTTATTTATTTTTCAGTTGAACTATTGGATGACTGGATGTCGTAATTATTTTTTTTCTAACAAAACCCTTTTCAAGGATCTCTAGACTATGAGTTCTGTTTGTAAATATCTTCTTTTTCTTCTTCTTTTTTTAAATAGGTGAATGACTTCTTGACTGGGAATAAAATTTGGGTGTCACCCTTTATTCTTCTCTGAACTCTAGGGACAGTATTCCATTATTTTATGTGTATAAAATAGCTTGGAAAATTGGAGATCAGACAGATAATCCTCCCCTAAAAGTGCCTTGCTTTGTTTGGCTCTAAACTGTTATATATTCACAAAGTGGGTGGTATGTAGAAGAAAATGAAACCTGTTCAAAAATATTTCTTTTGTAAATTTGGCATGTGAGGTATTTCTTGTATTCTTTTTCAAGTCAAAGTTGTTGCTTGAAACTGAGTCTCAGAGGCTTTTTCCTTTTGTTTTCTTTAAAGAAAACGGTAGAAATTAATTTATTTCAAGATACTGCAAGATATGAATTGTTTTTAAAGAAAAGTGTGGAATGAAGAAACTTTTTCTAACCTTTTATTAACATGGATGATCTTGTATTATACCTTATCTTTTTCATACTTAGGCAGAATACATTCAATATTTCATCATTAGTTATGGTATTCACTCTACAATTACTTGGTAGATTATGTTCTGGAGTTTATATCCTTTCAGTTTTCTAGGAGTTTTTATTTTATTTTATTTTATTTGTTCATTTTTATGTTTATTTTTGAGAGAGACAGAGCATGAGCAGGAGAGGGGCAGAGAGAGAAAGAGACACAGAATCCGAAGCAGGCTCCAGGCTCAGAGCTGTCTTCACAGAGCCTGATGCGAGGGTCAAACCCATAAACCATGAGATCATGACCTGAGCCAAGGTCAGCGCTTAACTGAACGAGCCACCCAGGCTTTCTAGGAAATTTTATGATTACTATTTAAGTGTATAATATTATATACAGTTGACCCTTGAACAAATGGTTTTGAACTGTGTGGGTCCACTTACATGTGGATTTTTTTATTGATAAATACTGTACTATAAGTGTATGTTCTCTACCTTATGATTTTCTTTCTTTCTTTTTTTTTTTTTACAAATAGTTTATTGTCAAATTAGTTTCCACATAACACTCAGTGCTCATTCCCACAAGTGCCCTCCTCATGCCCATCCCTCCTCCCGCCCACATCCTACCTTATGATTTTCTTAATAACATTTTCTTTTTACTAGCTTACTTTATTGTAAGAATACAATATATAATACATATACAAAATATGCATTAATCAACTAGTTATTTTTTCATTAAAGCTTCCAGTTAACACTAGGCTATTAGTAGTTACGTTTTGAAGAAATCAAAAGTTATACACAGATTTTTCAATGCACAGGATTTGGTGCCCCAAACCCCATATTGTTCAATGGTGCACTGTATATCTATCTATCTATGTGTCTTACAGCAGTATGTTAAACTGATTTTAAATGCAAATTAACCTTGGATTCCTGGCATAAATTCAGTTTTGCTCCAGTATCTAATCTGTTTTTAATACTTTGCTAAATTAGTTTACTAATACAGTAAAACCTTGGATTGTGAATAGCTTGTTCTGCGAGTGTTTTTCGTTTTCTTTTTTTTTTTTTTAATGTTTTTGATTTGTTTTTAGGAGAGAGAGACAGCATGAGCAGGGTCAGAGAGAGGGAGTCACAGACTGAAACAGGCTCCAGGCTCTGAGCTGGCAGTCAGCACAGAGCCCGATGCGGGGCTCGAACCCCCGAACCGCGAGATCATGACCTAAGCGAAAGTCGGACGCTTAACCGACTAAGCCACCCAGGCGCCCCACTGCGAGTGTTTTTCGGGTTGAGCAAACATTTCTCATAAATTTTAACTTGATAACAGAGCAATGTCTTGCCATACAAGTAGTACGTGACACCGGACGCCACACAATAACAACTGAGCCAATGGTTATTGAAATTCACATTGATCTACAAGTGCTGTGGATTACAAGCCTGTTTCTGGAATGAAGTATGCTCATAAACCAAGGTTTTACTATATTTAAAGTTTTTGCTTTAGTTTACATGAGTGAAGATTTGTAATTATTTTCTAGTACTTTTTAGTTTGTTGTAATTTTATGCACATATCAACAATTACTTGTAACATATTCCCTCTCTGTAGGCTTGAAAAGTGTTTCTAGAAAATCAAAATTACTTGTTTCTTTAATTGTATAGAATTTACTGGTAAAACTCTCTGGACCTGTTATTTCTTTTGTGGGATGATTTTAAATGATTAAATCAATTAGTGCAAGACTCCTTAATTGTTATAGGACTATTCTTATGTTCTGCTTTCCATTGAGTAAGATTTATGTAACACATGAAATTAATGAATTTCATCTAAATTGTGAGAATATTAGCATAATATTATTCATTAGCTTATTGTATCTGATGTCTCATATGAAACTGCTGGGATTTCTTTTTTATTTTCAACATTTGATTTCTTATACTTCTATTTTTTTTTAAGTTTATTTTTGAGAGAGAAAGAGAGTACAGAAGAGGGTCAGAGAGAAACAGAGACGGAGTATCTGAAGAGGGTTCGGTGCTGACAGCAGAGAGCCTGGTGAGAGACTAGAACTCACTAACCATGAGATCATGACCCGAGCGGAAGTCAGAAGTTTAACTGACTGAGCCACTCAGGTGCCCCAGTATACCTTTTGTTTTTTTAAATCAGCCTTTGTCTATTGTAATTATCAGCTTATTACACAAAATTATTTTCTTTCTTGTTTAATGATGCACTTAATATGGAAGTTCCACCAAATACTATATACATTACCTTAATCTCATGTGGTTGATCTTAGAATTATTTAGAGTTCACATATCTTCATAATTCAGACGCAAAATGATTTTTGTTTTAAAGTACATATTACATTGTATTTCTAAAGTGTTTTAAAGTAATTAAAAATGTACTATTATCTATTTTGAATGTAGGCACAAAAATTCTCAAAAATACTAGTATATAGAATCTAGCAACATTTTAAAAAGATTAAACAAAATTACTAGGGGAGATTCATCCAGGAGTACAAGATTGGTTTAACATATACATTCTAATCCATGTGATACTCCACATTAATAAAATATAAAAGAGAAATAAAAGAGACCATTTCAAAGAATACAGCAACAACAGAATCATAGATCTAACAGGAGACTTATACCAAGAATATATAAAAATACAACTCAACAACAGAACAATAACCCAATTAAAAAGGAAAAAAAGGAGATAAGTAAATGGCCAATGAACACACAAAAAGATACCCAGTATCATTAGTCATTAGGGAGATATAAAATAAAACCACAACGAAATAACACTTGATACCAACTTAGAAGACTAATTTTTTTTTTAAAGGAAAGAAACGCTATAACAAGTATTGTGAAAGATTTATAGAAATTGAAACCTTATAGGGGCGCCTGGGTGGCTTAGTCGGTTAAGCGTCCGACTTTCGCTTAGGTCATGATCTCGCGGTTCGTGGGTTCGAGCCCCGCGTCGGGCTCTGTGCTGATTGCCAGCTCAGAGCCTGGGGCCTATTTCAGAGTCTGTGTCTCCCTCTCTCTCTGACCCTCCCTTGCTCATGCTGTCTCTCTCTCTCTGTCCTAGAAATAAATAAAAATATTAAAAAAAAAAAAATTGAAACCTTATATACACTGCTACAAAGATTGTCAATGCTACAACTGCTTTGGAAAACAGTTTAATGGTAAACAGTTTAACATTTCTCGAAATGTTCAAACACAGATTGATTCTGCATTTCCACTCATTGGTTTATACTCAAAATAATTGAAAATATATATATTCACACAAAAATTCCTATATAGATGTTAATAACAATGTCATTATAAACTGATGAATAGATAAACAAAATGTGGTATATATATATAATGGAATGTTATTCATCTATAAGAAGAAATAAAACAAGGGCACTTGGTTGGTTCAGTCGGTTAAGTGTCTGACTTTGGCTCAGGTCATGATCTCATGGTTCATGGGTTTGAGCTCCGCGTCAGGCTCTGTGCTGACAGCTTGGAGCCTGGAGCCTGCTTCAAATTCTGGGTCTCCCTCGCTTGCTCTCTGTCTCTCATGTTTCAAAAATAAATAAACGTTAAATTTTTTTTTTAAAAAAGAAATGAAACATTGATACATGCTGTAGCATGGATGAACCTCGAAAACATTATCGTTAGTAAAAGAAGCCATAACACAAAAGAGAACGTATGTTGATTCCATGTCTATGGTATGTTTAGAACAGACAAATCCATAGTGGCTGAAAATAGGTTAGGGTTTTTTTCCAGTGGATAAGAGAAGAGGGAAAGGGGGAATGACAGCTAATAGGTATGGGATTTCCTTATGTGTTGATAAAAGTGTTGTGAAATTAAATAGTGGTGGTGATCATGCAGCTCTGTAAATATATTAAACAATAATGAATAGGACAATTGAATTGGGTGAAATTTATGTTATATGAAATATATATCAATAAAGCTGTTATAAAAGTACTATTTTAATCACCGAAAACATAATATAAATAATTATATTTATAAAAATATGTGCATTTATACCTTTAATGCATGAAATGATTCAGTTTTATGTTTAACAGTCATATCTCTAATTCATAACACTATTTAGGACTGTTTTAGTATTTCTGAATATTTGAAGTAATATAATATAAAAACAGGTAAAAATAAACTTCCAAATTAAAATTAAAAAAAAAAACTTTCTGGTGGTGCCTGGGTGGCCCAGTTGGTTTTACGTCTGACTTTGGCTCAAGTCATGATCTCATGCTTTGTGAGTTTGAGTCCTGCTTTGGGTTCACTGTTGTTAGAGTGGAGCCCGCTTTAGATCCTCTGTCTCCCTCTCTCTCTGCCCCTCTCCTGCTTGTGTTCTCTCAAAAAAAAAAAAAAAAATATCTCCAGTCTTTTATGGAGTTGAATCTCTCTCCCCGTTTACTGTGATCTTAAATAACATCTTTGCCTGTTAAAAAAGAAAATTTCTGAATTTTCTGTTTCCTGACAAAGGAGGACTAGATGAGTTTGCTTCTTCTCTCTCCAAAAAACAACCCTAGACCAATACTTCTCCGATGGTAATATGAATATAAATAACTTGGAGTTTTTGCTAAACTTTTTATGCTTAAGAATTTTTGAGTGGGGCCTGAAATTCTACATTTGTGACAAGCTTCCATTTCATGAGGTTGCTGCTGATTCACGTAGCACATGTTGGGTAGCAAAATCTTGTAGTATAGAAGAGAGAGTAGCGTAGATCAAAGGAATTAACAAAAAAGCAGAGAATCTTTGATCTACCTCAGCCTGTGGTAAGCTGTGGTGAGGGCTTGGCAGCAGGCTTGTGTTTGGATGACAGGCTATAGGCATGGGATCAGAGTAAGGAAGTGTGGCTCTTACTTCTTTTCATCACTATTCTGGAGGAGTATTGCCATCCTGTTCACACAGATGGCCATGTTTGAATAGCAAAAATGGATTCCAACTCCTGCTTAAGAAGTACTAACAAAGCAGTTCGAAAGTTGTAATGGGTTGAACAAAAATAGGTGCCAATGTTTTTCCACTCAGGGAGGTAGAAGACTGGAAAGGTCTTTTGTTCCATAGTTAAAATAACAGCAAAAACATATACATAACATCAGCAAAAACCATACAGATATCAAGTCCCCAAATGTTTTAAGCTCCCCTAGGAAGCTAAGGCTGTAGGGCAACAAAGTAGCCTAAAGTCCAAGGAAGAGTTGCTTACAGGAAGAAATGGCATGACAGTAATTGTCTACTTTTGGTAGAGACAGCTAGACGCTCGTAAGAGTTCAGTTAGGATGGTTGGTGAATTGGTAGAGACCAAGTGTGCTGAGAGAGCAGAAGTCCCTAGGGGGAGTCTGCCTCCTCTTGCAGGTTTTTACTCCACAAACCTCACTGTTTGCTCAGGGAATTGACTGTGGAGTGAGTCTGGAGAATGTATCCCTCTTGGTGCTGACCTGGTGGACGGGCAGGGAATTTACCCGTTGCCTCTGTTTCCTGTAGAACAAAAACATTAATCTCTGGGCAGAAGGACCACACATGCAGTCATCTTTAGGGCCCTGATGAAATCTCACTGGAGCTGAAAAAAGAAACAGGAAAGTAATAATGGCAACACCACCACCAACAAACTACCTCTACCCCTGTGAAAGGGGCTGGAGTTCAATATGACAGTCAAGTAGAAAATCCCAAAGAATCTACAAGAAATCTAGAATCAGTACAGTTTGTCATGGTTGTACGATGGATACGGAATCAGTATATAAAAATTAAATATTTCTATATAGTGGCAGTCAACAATTGGAATTTGTTTACTGTTTACTAAATTCAACTCCTGAAATCAGTGTTATATTATATGTTAACTCACTAGAATTTAAATAAAAACTATATTATATATTAATATATATTAATATTAATTAAATAAAAACTGTATATATAATAAAATGGTTAAATATTAATCCAGCAAAATATGTGCAGAATATATGTACTGAAGATTTAAAAACAGTGAGGAAAGAAAAAGGACTAATAAATAAATAGAGAAATCTACCATGTACATAGGTTGGGAGAAAAAAATATTAAGATATTTTATTGTCGGCATTGTCAAATTGATCTATAGGTTCAAAGTAACCCTCGTGAAAATCCTACCTCACTTGTTTTCATGGATATCAATAAGTTGACCTTAAAATGTACTTGGGAATTTTGGGGGTGCTGAAACTTTTCTGTGTGGGAATGTGGTAGTAAATATATGACAACTTATCTCTCAAATTCTTAGAAGTGTACACCACTAAGAATGAATGCTAGTGCATGTAGTTTTTTTTAATCAGCCAAGACATGGAAGTAATTCAGGATGGAACGCAGAATGTGTCAAATGAATCTAACTGCATTAGAAATGTTTGACAACTTTATTGAATGTAATGGAGAAGAAAGGTGCTGACTAAATTATCTTTTGAAAACAGTATCACAACTGCATACTCTAGAACTAAACACAGAAAGGTGTGTACATGCACAGGTTAGTCTACTTTCTTGCAAGGGTAGGAGTTTGCAATTCTGAAATTATGTTTATGCTAGAGTTGAACAAATAAATATGTTGTAGGTAACAAGAGCCTGTTTTTTCATTGTTGAAGAGTGAAGTTAGGAGTAAGGAAGTGGGGGCACCTGGGTGGCTCAGTGGGTTAAGCATCCAGCTCTTGGTTTTGGCTCAAGTCATGATCTCATGGCTTGATGGGTTCGAGCCCTGTGTTGGGCACTGTGCTGGCAGCGTGGAGCCTGCTTGGGATTCTGTCTGTCTGTCTGTCTGTCTCTCTCTCTCTCTCTGTGCCCCCCCAACTTGTGCTTCCAGTTGTTAGAAAAATGAGACCCTTTGGGGCGCCTGGGTGGCTTAGTCGGTTAAGCATCCGACTTTCGCTTAGGTCATGATCTCGCGGTTCGTGGGTTCGAGCCCTGCGTCGGGCTCTGTGCTGACTGCCAGCTCAGAGCCTGGAGCCTGTTTGAGAGTCTGTCACTCCCTCTCTCTCTGACCCTCCCCTGCTCACGCTGTCTTTCTCTCTCCTAGAAATAAAAAAAAAAGAAAAAATGAGACCCTTTGCTTTTATTAAAAGCTATAGGTGGCCCATATACATTAAGAGAAGCACATTTAGGTTGTAAATATTTAGCCAACCAGAAATGTGCATTTTAAATTCATAGAATTGTATCACATCTTATATCAGATACATAGTTATATTTAGGTCTTTATCAGGAAAAATACTTTGAGATATATAACAGAAAATGTTGTTTGCTGTGTAGTATACTAGTTGAAAATTTGTAGTCATCTTTGTTTGATAGACTGATTTTGCAATAATATGCTATAGAGCTCTAATTGATCAATTGTTCAATGTTGTAGCATCTCCAATGAAAACATACCAGTCACTGTTTTTTGTGAGGTATCTAGGACATCTGTTTCTCCAGGAAAATTTGTCTCCCAGTTCTAGATGTAGAGCAGTCTTGGTTTGTGAAATTAATGTACGTATCGTGAACATATCTCACCACAGTTTCTTCACAGAAAGTGAGAGTCAAGGAATATGAACGGATTTGTGTAGACTGCCAATGTTTCCCCTTGATTTCAGGGAATACATCATCTTAGACCTTTAAGAATTTAAGCCATTTTAGATACTTTTTCCTTTGTTGCTTTTTTTAAGTTTTTTTTTTTTAGTTTATTTATTTATTTTTAATATGTTTTTTTTTAATTTCTAGGAGAGAGAGAGAGACAGCGTGAGCAGGGGAGGGTCAGAGAGAGAGAGGGAGTCACAGACTGAAACAGGCTCCAGGCTCTGAGCTGGCAGTCAGCACAGAGCCCAACGCGGGGCTCGAACCCACGAACCGCGAGATCATGACCTAAGCGAAAGTCAGACGCTTAGCTGACTAAGCCACCCAGGCGCCCCCTTTTATTTTTAGTTTAATTCCAGTTAGTTAACATACAGTGTTATACTAGTTTCATATGTACAACATAGTGATTCAACAACTAAGTATATCATCTGGTACTCATCAAGACAAGTGTACTCCTCAGTCCGCATCACCTGTTCAACCTCCCTCCCCATCCCCACCCCTACTTCCCTGGCAGCCACCAATTTGTCCTCTATAATGAAGAGTCTGTCTCTTGGTTTGTCTTTCTCTTTTCTCTTTGCTCATTTGTTTCATTGCTCACATTCTACAAATGAATGAAATAATACGGCATCCAATCCTCCCAGACCAGTTTTGCTCAGCATAATACTCACGAGCTCCATCCACGTTGTTACAAATGGCAAGATTTCAAGCCTTTATGGTAGAGTAATATTCCATATATCACGTCTTCTTTATATATTCCTCAAACGATTGACACTTGGGCTGCTTCCATATCTTGGCTATTGCAACAAAAGCTGCTGTAAATGTAGGGGTGCATGTATACCTCTAAATTATTGTTTTTGTATTATTTGGGTAAAGATACAGTAGTGCCATTGGTGGATCATAGGGTGGTTCTATTTTTAACTTTTTGAAGGACCTCCATATTGTTTTCCACAGTTACTGCACGAGTCTACATTCCCACCAAGAGTGCACAAGTGTTCCTTTTTCTCCATGTGATCACCAACACCTACTGTTTCTTGTGTTGTTTGATTTTAGCCATTCTAATGGGTGTAAGGTGATATTGTACTTTTGATTTATATTTCCCTCATGGCAAGTGATGACGAACATCTTTTCATTTGTCTCTTGCCCATCTGTATGTCTTCTTTGGAGAAATATCTATTATGCCTTCTGTGCATTTTTAATTAAATTATTTTTGGGGTGTTTTATATGTTCTTTATATATTTTAGATACTAATCCTTTATGAGTTATCTCATTTGCAAATATCTTTTCCCATTCTGTAGGATGCCTTTTAGTTTTGTTGCTTCTTTCCTTTGCTGTGCAGAAGCTTTTTTATTTTGATGTAGTCTCAAGTGTATTTTTGCTTTGGCTTCTCTTGCCTCAGGAGACATATCTAGAAAAAAGTTGTTACAGCCAGTGTCAAAGAGGTTACTCCCTGTTTTCTCTCCTAGGATTTTCATGGTTTCAGGTCTCTCATTTACGAATTTCATCCATTTTGAATTTATTTTTGTCTATGTTATAAGAAAATGGTTCAGTTTCTTTCTTTTGCATGTTGCTGTCCACTTTTCCCAACACCATTTGTTGAAGAGACTATTTTTTTCTCATTAGATATTCTTTCCTGCTTGGTCAAAGATTACTTGACCAAACAGTTGTAGGTTTTTTATTTCTGGTTCTCCTGTTTTGGTCTGTTGATCTATGTGTCTCTTTCTGTGCCAGTACCATAGTGTTTTGATCACTACAGCTTTGTAATATAACTCAAATTCTGGAATTGTGATGCCTCTAGCTTTGCTCTTCTTTTTCAAGGTTTCTTTGGCTATTTGGGGTCTTTTGTGGTTCCATACACAAAATTTTTATTGTTATAAAATATAAAATATATATATATTATATAAAATATATGTATAATATATATTTAATTATAATATATATATAATTATATTTATATAAATATAAATATATATATAATATATATGATATATATAAAATATATAATTATTTGTTCTAGCTCTGTGAACAATGCTGTTGGTGTGTTCATTAGGATTGCATTAAATGTGTAGATTACCTTGGGTAGTATAGACATTTTAATAATATTTGTACTTCCAGTTCTTGTGCATGGTATGTCTTTCCATTTCCTAGTGTCATCTTCAATTTCGTTCATCACTATTTTATAGTTTTCTGAGTATACGCCTTTCACTTGTTTGGATAGGCTTATTCCTAGGTATCTTAACAGTTTTTGTGCATTTGTAAATAAGGCTGATTCCTTAATTTTCCTTTCTGCTGCTTCATTATTGGTATATAGAAATACAATATTTCTTGTAGATTGATTTTGTGTCCTGCAAATTAACTGAATTACATTTATCAATTTTAGCTGTTTTTTGGTGGAGTCTTTTGGGTTTTTTTGTTATAGTATCATGTCATCTACACGTAGTGAAAGTTTAACATCTTCCTTACTGACTCGGATGCTTTTTATTTCTTTTTGTTGTTTGATTGCTGTGACTAGGACTTTCAGTGCTGTGTTGAACAGAAGTAGTTAGAGTGAGGCATCTAGGTGGCTCATTTGGTTAAGTATCCAACTTTTCATTTCATCTCAGATCCTTATCTCATGATTCTTCAGACCCAGCCCTGTGTTGGGCTCTGTACTGACAGTGCGGAGCCTACTTGGAATTCTCTCTCCCTCTTTCTCTTTCTGCTCCTCCTCTACTTGTGTGCTTCCCCCTCAAATAAATAAATAAATATTTGTTTAAAAGATGAAGTAGTGAGAACGAATATTGCTGTCTTGTTCTAATCCATAGAGGAAAAGTTTTCAGTGTTTCCCTTTTAAGGATGATGTAAGTTGTGTGTTTCTCAAGGATGGCCTTTATTATGTTGAGGTGTTTCCTCAAAACCTGTTTTGCTAAGGGTTTTATTGTGAATGGATGTTGTACTTTGTCAGATTCTTTTTCTTCATCAATTGAAATGATCACATGGTTCTTATTCTTCATCTTATTGATGTGATGTATCACGTTGGTTGATTTGCAAATATTGAGCTACCCTTGTAACCTACGTAACACAATGATGTGTCTATTGGTGCAAGTGGGGAATTAAAGTCCCCTACTATTATCATATTATTGATCTGTTACTTTATGTTTATTATTAAACTGTTTTATGTATTTGGGTGCTTTTGTATTGGGTACATAAATATTTGCAGTTGTTACATTTTTTATTTTTTCCTTTATTCTTATATAGTATCCTTCTTTGTCTCTTATTACATTCTTTGTTTTAATATCTAGTTTGTCCAGTACCTTTTGGAAACTTTTTAGAAAAAAGGCAATGTCTCATTCAACATAGCAAAACTTTCTGTTGTTTATGTCACCCTCTCTTCCTCCCTAATGTAAGACAGTCTTTTAAGATATTTACTAAATATCCAGTTATTTTCACTGTGGTTTTAATCTCAGTGTAGCAGTCATCTCTATAACTAACCATTTCTTTTATTACTCCTCCATCTTGTATTAACTTTTATAAATAAACCCTGGTTTCTTTAAGCCATAAATCTCCAACCTTTTCCACATAATACCTATATGTGGATCAATTTCTGCAACAGTTAGGGAAATTGGCACCAAAACTTTAGAGTTACAGGAAACCTCCTGCCTTCTGAGTCACCTTGCCCATGACGATGATCATTGGTCAAGCATTTGAACGCTATGGTACTCAAAAGAATGAGTAATTTTGAAATACTCTATTTTTCTTCCATTGTCATGTAGTAATATATTCTTGAGAGTTGTTCAAATGGAAATAATGGGACCAGGGGTGCCTGAGTGGCACAGTCAGTTGAGCGTCTGACTCTTGATTTTGGCTCAGGTTATGATCCCAGGATAATGAGATTGAGCCCCATGTTGGGCTCCATGCTGAGTGTGGAGCCAGCTTAAGATTCTCTCTCCATCTCTCCCTCTCCCCTGCTAGCTCTCTTTCTGTAGCTAAAAAATAAGAAAAAAAAAAAAAAAAAAACCCAAACAGTTAACAAAAATAAAAATGAAGGGACAAGTTTACAGTTGCTTATAAAACTTCATAGACATATCTCATGTATTAAGCTTCTGAGGTTTATATTTTGCTTGTATTTGCAAAATAATATTTTTCTTTTCTTAGCAAAGGCAATTTTTTTTTAATGTTGCTAAAATTTCCGTAAGATATCACTTGTGCTTTTTTTCACTTTCCCATTTTTCTTTATTCATCAATCCATTTTCCTTTTGAAAGAATAGAAAATTCCAGATTATTTCCTTATTATTTTATGTGTCACTTTGGAAGAAAATCTCTCAAGGACCAGTGATTCCTTAAAAACCAGGGAAATAAAGTGAGGCACATTTCTCTTTTCCTTCATGTTTGAACTGTCCAGTAAATATCTCCACAGTGTGAATGATTTTGAAAGCATTTTTCTTTCTATAATGTCTGTCAATTTTAAAAATATTCTTTATTATATAGTGACAAGATAGGAATATATTTAGACAGTGCCATAAGTTATCTTTTAGAAAAGCAAAACTAATGTTATATTTACTTTATTTCTTTTTTTGTGATAGGAGTTGTTCCCTCTGAGAGATGGATAGTAAATTTTGACAAGGACCTTTTAGATGGCCTCGTTT
Organism: Proteles cristata cristata; assembly: GCA_017311185.1. Classification (NCBI taxonomy): domain Eukaryota; kingdom Metazoa; phylum Chordata; class Mammalia; order Carnivora; family Hyaenidae; genus Proteles; species Proteles cristata. Next base: position 71,064 of record JAESUZ010002579.1, read on the forward strand.
TTGCAACACAATTGGGAGCCTATTGTCCATTTTTGGTAAGAGTCATTTTTATGCAGAATGGTATTTATTATTTGAAAGAACTTAGTAATTAAAATTCAAAGTATTTTCTGTAAACTGATTCTTTTAAATATTTTTTAAAGATTTAAAAAGCCACACCTGAATCTGAATGGGTAGCATTCTATTTTTCTTTATTCTCTTATTTTGATTGCAATAATCCTCCACTGCCAGATGTTAATATTTAAATGATTCTTGCTAGGGGCCCCTAGTGGCTCAGTCACTTAAGCTTCTGACTTCAGCTCAGGTCATGATACCCGAGTTAATTGGTTTAAGCCCCGCATCGGGCTCTGTGCTGACAGCTCAGAGCCTGGAACGTGTTTCAAATTCTGTTTCCCTGTCTCTCGGCTCCTCCCCCTCTTGCACTCCATCTCTCTTTCTCTCTGAAAAAACTTTAAAAACTTTAAAAAATTTTTTAAAAATAAATGATTCTTTGTTAAACTAAAGAGAAGAGTTAAAAGGCAGTAATTTTTATTCTATTACTAAAAGATTTGATTGTTGTCTTTTCCAGATTGAGTCACATTTTGTAAATATGTATACACAACCAAAAAGTTCTGAACAGTATCTGCACAATTGCCTGATCATTGTGAATGTACTTCGTGAAATTGACTTTGACATGGACATACAGGTGGGTGCCTTTATATCATACATTCCATAGGTATGAATTTCTTCTTTTCATACTATTTTATAATCTTATTATGTATGATTGGCAAATAAAATTGTATAATTTTAGTTTATAAAATGTGATTTTTGTAGGTGTACAATGTGATGATTTAATATATAGTGTGAAATGATTGCCACAGTTGAGTTAATTAACACATCTTTCCCATCCCATATTTACCATTTTGTGTGTATGTGTGTGTTGTGAAAACACTTAAGTTCCAACATCTCCCTGATTCCCCCATCCCTGTCTGGTGGCCACCACCATTCTACTCTCAGGTTCCGTGGATATGACATTTTTAGATTCCACATACAATTGAAACAAACAAAAAAAAAAATACATGCCTTACAGTGTCTGGCTTCTTTTACTGAGTATAATGTCCTCCAGTTTCATCCATGTTGTCACAGATGACAGGATTTCTTTCTTTTTTATGACTGACTATTCCAATGTGGGTATATACCGCTTTTTCTTTATCCATTCATCCACCGACAGACAGATTGTTCCATATCTTTGGTATCGTGAATGATGCTGCAGTTGAATGTGGATGTGCAAATATCTCTGAGATGCTGGTTTCATTTCTTTTAGATATATACCAAGAAGTGGGGTTGCTGGACAATATGATAGTTCTATTTTTAATTTTTTAGAGGACCCTCATGCTGTTTTCCATAATGGCTATATAACAAGGCACATTTTTACCAACGGTGTGCAAAGATGCCCCTTTCTTCACATCCTTGCCAATGCTCTATCTCTCCTCTTTTTGATAATGATAATTTTAACAGGTGTGAGTTAATATCTCCTTGTGGTTTTGATTTATTTTTCCACCATGATTAGTGGTGTTGAATACCTTTTCGTGTACCTATTGGCCATTTATATGTCTTCTTTGGGAAAATGTTACTTGACTCCCTGTTCTCATATTTTAAATCTAAGATGAAACATTTATTTTATAAGATCTTGCTGAAATGTGGAATTTGAAATATGACTTCATAGAAATGTAGTGGGTATTTCTAAGTCTATATAGTTATGTATATCCAACTATGCATGACAAGAAAGTAGTTCTGGTGATAGCTCCAGTTTTCTTAAACCCTACGAATGAACTTGAGTACTTTTGTAACACTACTCAAGCTCTAAGAATTAATTAAGGGAGCAAAGTTGTTTGAATATAGATGTATTATCATTTATTCATTAAGCTAAAACAAAATTTTACTTTGGTTTTAAAATAAATACTAATTTAGAGATCACAGTGGCAATATATATTACTATATTTGCATCTCCAAGTTCTAATTCTGTCTGGCTTTTTACATCAAGTTCTCAATATAAGTAATCAAAACCATTATATACTTACTATTTTTAAGCCCTTTGTTAGAGTAATGAAATAGTATAATGATTTCTTACTTTGAAGTATATACAAAGTCATTGAATTATCTAGATATATGCATATTAAATGATAAATAACATTCTACTCATGTAATTGTCAGAGAATACAAAAAATTAAGTGTAGAGTTCAGATAAGGAAGAGATCAGTATGATCTGATTGATCTGTCAAAAACTATGTAGAGAAGGCAGTGCTTATTTGGGTTCTTGAAGGGTGGATTGGATCTGGATTGGTAATGGTAAGAGAGGAAGGTGCTTACTTAGAGGAAATGACATGAACAGAATGTCGAATGGAATATATGACATACATTAAGGAAATTCTGTAAATAGGTTCCCTAGTTGAATTTCGGGATTAGAAAAAATCAATATAGGTATATATTGGGGTATTGAATGTCAGCATTAAAAGTCAGAAGTTTACCATGGGGTATTATGGGCATAAAGATATTTGCTTTTATAACTATGGTCAGAATGGATTTGATGGGAGAGGGACTGGAGATAGAGAACACGGAGCAATCAAAATATAATTTCATTTGGTCAAGGTGGAAAGTGTTTACTCATGTGATTTTAATGGAAACTTAAAATAATAAGCTGACACAGGAGACATTTGAGGTTGGCTTGACATTGTCAACAGTCACAGAAGATGGGCGCAGAAGAAAGGACATTACAGCTAATTCTGTTCCATGATTGACGATTGCCAGTTCCCCCATATAGCTTGGTATAAAGTTGTTCCTTATACCTGCTGGAGAAATGACATTTCATAATGGCTTGCTTTTTCCTGTACTAAAATCACTTGCATGTTAAAGTCACTTTGTTTCAGGTCTGACATTTACATTCTTTTATATTGGTATAGTTGTAAAGAGAAACTGTATTGTAGGATTTTGATCAGAGATTTTCTTTTTAAGAGAGCTTTAAAGATAAACTGCAGTGAAAGACTTTGGTTTGGAAGAACAAAAATACTACAGTTGCTGTCAATTCAACAAATTGAATATCCTCCGAAAAAGACTCTGGATAGACCCTGCAAGGGGTACAGATATGATTAAACCCCAATGATGCCTTCAAAGCTGTTATTAATAGTGACAAATATATGAAAAAGAGCTGATGCAAAGCAGGTAGTGAATGCACAGTATCCATGGAAGCAGTGTGCTGTGAGAATCAACAGGGACAGGAATCGTTCTGGTACAGGAACCCAGAAGAGTTACATGGGACATTTGGTTTAAAGGCGGCCCTTGAGAATTTGGTAGGGGTTCACAAGAAACTCAAAATAATTTTTGTTTCGAAAATATAATTCATCATTCTCTCCTTTGACTTTTTTTTATTGCCTCAGGTATGTTGTCTCAAAAATTTTATTTTATTGTATAGCCAAAGCATTTTAAAATGTGAGTATCTAATACATAAAAATGTAGAGAAGGGGGTCTAAGATTTGATGAATGGTCAAATTGACAGTTAACTGATAAATTACCAAGTTTTTACCAACCAGTTATAATTCCTTAACTTTTTATCAGCCTGGATTTACCAACCACATTAAGTGGCATTGTTTCAAAATCTTAAATTAACTTATCCATAGTGAATGAATGTTGATGCCTAGCACTGGTTCACATTTAAAACGAATGAAATTCAACACTGGGCATATTTATTACTGTTAAGTTTCTTATTTATTATGTTCTTTGCAAGTGTGGGATCAATTGGGTAAGTTTCTGTGCCTGTGTTATGTCCATTTATGGAATCCTGCCAGCTAGAATGTAACAATTATTTACATATTCTCCCATTTATGACATGCTTTATATTTAAAGCAAAAATATGGTGGGAATTGTTTGGACTCCGTATAGAATGTAATTTTATTTCCTCATGTAGAGAAATGGATCTAAAAAATAAATATGACATTTATAGAGGTTGTAGTATACCTAATTCACTGAGTAGTGATGGGAACTAAGGTTGAATAGATAATTTAACTTTTCTCTTAAAAATTTTGTTTGGTCTTATCAACCCGGGTGCTTGTAGCATTAAATAAGGATTCATGAGTGAAAGTGCTTTAAAAATAATGAAATTAAATATTTTACATTAGATAAAGTCTGGCATTAGGAGATTATAAGGATAGTTTCTCAGTAAAGTTATTAGAGATCCATTTTTGCTCAGCCCTTCTCAGTCTGCTGGCTTTGTTTTAGGTAAATGCACTAGTAAGCACAAATTTCTGCTGAAATTCTCTTGTAACACCTTTATACAGCTGTTCTTGAGGCTGGTTGATTAGCACCTCTTCTTTTTCCATAAGGTAAACATTTTCTAGTGGTCTCTAGCATATTTCCTTTTACGTGTCATTGACCATAATTACATCCCATGCTTCTGGCTAAACCACTGTTTGATAAAAATAATGAAACAGGTACAAAAATTGGGATTCTTAGGGAAGAAGAAAGAAGAAAGAAGAAAATTGCTTCTGGGAAGGCAATTGACAGTGTTCTCTGTAGAGAACTGAGTGTTCTCAGTGTTCTCTGTTCAGTTTTTTAGTTTGTTTTTTATCTGAAATAATTTTCCTTCATCTGTTGACCAACATTCTCTTTCTTGAAGAAATGTGACACCAGAGAATACTGATGAGAACTTTGGAGTCTTGGTGTATTTCTCAGTTTCCCTCCAATCATACTCACCAGCAGCTTTGTGCCCTGCACAAGCAGATCAGCTCCCTTATTTTTTACTGAAAATCCCCTCCCCAGGAGCCTTTATTGGTTGGTCTTACTGCTTATCGACAAAGCAAGAAAGAACAAACTCTTCTTCCAAAGAAGGAAAAGAATGTGTTTGGGGATATAGACTAGCAGGTAATCCTAAGAACTGTCTTTCTTCACTGGTAACTGCTGCCGAACTTCAGAGTCAAGTGCATTAGTCCCACATAACAGCATTAGGTCACCTTGGCTCCCACACTATTTGCATTTCCAAGCCAGGCCTGGATCATTTTCAGTTACTAACTTGAATGTGTGCTGTTAGATTATAGTAGATCTTCATTTTATGGAAGTATAGAGGACTCCCTATACATTGACAATTGCTTGTTTATCCGTGGTGTTTTATGTGTTTGAATTCTTGTCTTAGACCATTCTCAATACTTCTTTGTTTTGAATAATTTTCTCCTACCACCTTCACATTTTTCTAGGATGTCATAGGTACTACATGAACTGATACAAAGAATCCTTCCTCCTACGACTGACTCTCCTTTTTGTAGTCAGTGTGCATTCAGGCTGTGTTGATTGTTCCTGCTATTATTCCTTTGCACTTCTGGGTTTTATCTCGAATCTTAAATCTAGAACCAACCATCGCTAATTTATCTTGGTTATCAATATAATTACAGTTTCTGACTTATTACAATTGGTCTGTTCTGAGAAAAGTACTTTCCAACCTCCCCCCTTCCTGATCTCCCTGAATTGTTGCTCTTGTGTTATTCCTTGTTGAGAAATCAAGGCTGTCACCCTCGCTTCCATACCCTGCACAGTGTGTCC